>JAHBCN010003558.1:0-73576 GCA_019359885.1 Listronotus oregonensis | reverse complement strand
AAATGATATTCACCCACCCCATTTCGATGAATACCCAATAAATTAACAAAAAAAAAGTCATACAAAAACTAAAGAACTTATTTCCAAACAATGTTCCTAATTTTCTCTGCAAATTATTTATAATTTACTCGGGACCACGAATCAAAAAACGGAGAAATCAAATACAAACAAAAATTTTTTTAAATTTTTCGGCACAATTGCGAAATCATACCTTGTTGTTCCATGGAAGAACCGGTCATTTTCCGGTTTAATTTAAAATTCCTTGTGTAAGAAAAAGCCAGTTAAAAAAAACTTTTTAAAATGGAAAAAAAAGAAAGGTTTTGGTTTTTAAAATTGAGAAAAGCCAAAAGAAAGGGGGTTTTTTTTTTAGTTTTGGACGGATAAAACTAGCGGAACATAACCCGAACCCAAACCCAGAAAAAACTTTAAGTTTTTTTTTCCTTTTTTCGTAAGGGGGGTTAAAAGAATTCTTTTGAAATCAAAAAAAAAAAAAAAACCCCTTTAAATCACTTCGGGGGGCAAATCGCAAATATATTTGTTTTCCAGGGGAACCTCACCTCCGGTTTGGAAGTTTCAAAGGTGCATTAATTGTCGGCAACAAGCCAATCACAGAACAAAGGGGGGTTAAAAATTCATCGATGAACGGCACTAATCGCTGTTTCATCAAGCTTTTTTAAAATAATTGAGAAAAGCGCTAAAGAAAGGCCGTTTTTTTAATAGTATATGAAAATAAAATAGGGTAACAGTGAACATAGTTTTCCCCGCTAAACCATCTGTTGAATTTAAAAACCCTTTTTTTTATATTTAAATTCCTTGCCGTGGGTATAAAACGAGTTAAACAATTTAAAAAAAATTGGGATCAAAACGTAAAGGCTTGTGTTTTCCTGGCACAAGAAATTGAAGGAACGGCCCAGCAAAATGGGTTTAAATGGCCCCCCTACAGAAAAACTTATCAATCTACGATTTTTATCTTTATAGCCTTTTAAAGAAGCACTAGGAGGAAAAGTTTCAATTGGCCCCCTGACAAACCCCTTATTTTATGAGCCGGATAAAACTGCCAATGCTAAAAAATGCATTTTAAGTATGAGAATATTTTTTTTTATATCTTTGATGGTTCTCTGGCATTTTATCCTTTACGTAAAAAAGTTTTATGGTCTACTAACTATAAACTAATTATAAAAAAATAATTTTTCAAAAATTTTTATTTTGTGTTTTGCATTTTGGGATTTATTATAATTTTTATTTATATTATTTATTATTAAATTTTATTCAATTTAAATCGCAAATACTTTTCCATTTCTGTTTACCCCCACAATATATCTCTTATAATTTATTTGGATACATTATTACATTTTTTTTGGTTACCTCTATTGTTTATTTAAATTGATGGCAGAAAACTTTGATAAAAATTAATAAAAGAATAAGATTTACAAATTTTGTGCATATTTTATATCAGAAAATTGTTTTACCTATTGTTATTGGATTGTCCTTAGCACTGCTTACATGGTAAACTGGTACTTTGTTTTATATGCCTTAAACGATCTACAAAAGAATGTTTTAATCAGAATTATAAAAATTAATTTTCCAAAACGCATACAAATTACTTGTTAAAACATTGCTGAAAAATGATAATAATGTTCAAGAAAAGGTTTGTCCTTGACCATAAGTTAAACTTTGGGACCAAAAAAAAAAAAAAGTTAATATAAAATTATATTTTTTAGATTTCAATTGTAATTCGGTGAGAGTTCTAAGTTAAAATAAGTTCAATAAATAAGCTTTTTTGGAAAAATGCCGTCCATTTGTTTTTGGGTTGGGTCTTTTCTATACAAAAAAATATACAGTATATCCCAAACCTGAGATGCTTGAGATATGACGTTGTCATTATTTTTTCTAATCGGATCGCTAGTTTTTTTAAGAGTATTTTTAAAGAACATAAATTATGTATAGGTAACTGCCCAGTTTATTTTTTTTTCGGGTCAGTTGCAAATATTTTACGAAAAATTTAACTTAAAAAAAAACCATATTTTATTTAAATTGATAATGTTTTTTTTCTAAATAAGCTAAAAATTTGGGGTAAGAGCTTTTCCTTACGAACCAAACCCGCAAATTTAGGGAATTTTCCATGAGAATAAATATAAACTTTATTTACAACCTGTATGTTCAAAATTCGAACAAAAAATTTGTTTTTTAGCCTATTAGTCTAAGAAATGGCCATGACTTTACCGAAAAATATTCCACCTCAATTTATTAACGATTTTAAAAATTTCCTACTGATGATATAAATGTATAAACCTATAATATTTTTTGTTTAAACCAATAGGGTTATAATATCTGTTAAGGAATTTTTTTTATTCTTCAATCAGTTTTTTTCTATTTTTTGTTGGGAAAATAAAGAAGTCCTATGACTTTTGGGGCGTTTAAAGTTAAAAATTTTTGGAATTTAAAATTTAAGTGGATTTGCCCAAATCTAAATGCGGACATTTGACTCATGAATTGAATTATTCAAAAAATAAAAGAAAAAAAGGATTTATTTTTTAGTTTCCTTATACAATAGTAATAATTCTGAATTAAGATTTAATTTTTTTTTTTTTATTGTTTATAGCTTTTTTTTTATTAGTAGTATTATCATGGTAAAATAAAGCTCTAATAACTTTGGTAAAATTAGATTTCGGGAAGAAAACTTATAAAAAATTGTAGATAATTAAATTATTAATAATATTTCTCCTCACAAATTTGTTAAAGCGTAAAACACTCTAATTGATAAATAGGTTCGTTCAGCGAGCCGCCTGTACATCGTATTGTCAGAGCGGGATCCTGAAGATATTCTTCCAAACGGGATGCGGCTGACGTACAGGTTGCCTCAAAGTCAGTCCAAATTTTTGTTTTTTATTTGCCTGGTTTGTTTCTGAGCGGCCGTTGTATTTCCAATTTGTAATGTTTCTGATTATGCGACTGGACTGCTGAAGAAGCAGTGTACCGGGATTCGTGTGTGTCTGATATTTGTTTGGCTTGTTGTGGAACTTTGGTATTTATTTTTAATTGTTGAAAATCCACCGTTACTATATTACGAATACATTTTAAGAATGTTAAAAACGGCCAATAATTGGATTATTAGTAATTTTGTACATTAGTAGGAAAAATCCGAAAAAAGCTACAATTTCTCCTCGATTAACCAAACATTAAATTCCTAATACTTTTGAACGAATATTCGGAATTTCTTTTTATTTATAACTCTTTTAAACAGAAATAAGAAATAAAGTTTACATTCTCCATTACGTTTCTACCCAAAGAATATTATCTTTCCGTAAAAATTTTTATGAGATTTTTAAACCATTTGGCTAAAAACACCTGATTAAACTGGTACCGGGGAAACCTGACAACATAATTTTTGTTTGTAGTGCAAAAAAATAAAAATATTTGTCCTTAACCGAAGGTTATCAATTGTTTAAACCATTTCGGTTTAAAACCTATTGTATGGCACCAGAAACATGGAAAACGCATTATTTTTCATCGTAGGGTATTTTAAAGGATCGTATAAAAATAAAGGTGAAAGTTTAAGTAACTCATGTTTGAACCGCGCCGATTCCTCCTAGACCATATACAAGGTAAAAAAAATACTTTAAATCATATGTCACAAACGTCAAAATCGCAATGATATTTTACGTTATTAAGTGTGACTTTTAAATATACAAGGTTTATCGAAAATATATATATTTTTTTAAATTCCAAAATTTGAACAAGCGGAGTCGATTCGAAAATCCCTTACCCCATATTTTCAGCATGCATTAAAGAAACAATATCAATGTGAATAACATATGATTTATTTTGGTATTTAATAACTTGTAAACGAAAAAAAAGAAAAATTTGAAAGTAATCGGCCTTGTTTTTAATTTGTTAAATTTATGTAATTTTCGCACTGTACTATAGTTTTGTTGATTTTCACAATTTGTGATTTATTTATATTTGTTTTTAAATCATAAGGTATGCATGATACTTACTCTCCAGTTTGCCATCCAGACGCAATGCATTGATTAACGACAAAATCTGCAGGAACAATATCCAAAGTAATATTTTTATAGTACTGAATTCGGTTGACGCCCAAACCATTAATTAATGCCATACCGGCAAGAGTAAATACATTATCCACAAATGAAACTATGGGTTCCGAAGCTGTTGACACAACTGAAAGTATGAAACTGTTAGAATTATGAATATAAAATATTTGGTTATACAAAAACCTTAAAACACTCATTATTAAGGGAACTAATTCCGTATTGGTTGGTTAGCTGGTTTAAACGGGGTTATCGCATGCCTGTATTTTGTACTGCTGTCTTTTTGAATTTATTGTATTCCCCTTTCTTTTTATAGAAGCTTGCTTTCCTTCATTGATTTCTACTAGTATGTTTATGTGGAAGAAGATTTCCGCTCTGTATATTCCCAAAAAGTATGTTTCTTTGCAGGTCTTTGACCATGCCAACGATCAAGGCCTAATTTTAGGCCCTTTAAACCCTTAGTAATTCAACTGGTTTCTTATTGCCTTTTATTTCCAAGTGCCCAGCCACCCAGAGGAGTTCTATCCTATTGTTACTGATGGCGAGTTTTTTTACATGGTGCAGGTACTCTCTCGTGAGCATAGATGTAAAATTATGGAGGTTCTAGACTGTCTTAGAGAATATGTATGTTTTGGTTTCGATATCCCCTTTTTACACTCTTTTGAACACAAGCTTAGATAACATAGATTTCCGCCTGAAATATTTTTACTTACTTTCCCGATGAATTTCTTAAGATGTTATTTTTACGTCCTATAATACAGTGGATGGGGAGAAAAAAGGTGTTTGACCTCCGGATTTTTTTGTACAGTTTCAATTTTTATGAAATTTGGAATTAAGGTGCTTTTACCCTCTAGATCAAAGTTTTTATATGCTTGGGGTGTGCTTTTTATTTTTAGGGGGTAAAAACCACCCCTTATGCTAAAAAATTAAAGAACCATAGAAATAGACCTTATGTAAATTAAAATCATAGCTAATTATGTAAAATAAATCTTTTTTATGTTGTAAGTTATATCCAACATTCTATTTGTAACGTTTCAACCCTTAAAAATTACCCTTAAGAACGAAATTACAAAAAAATGTTTTTTTCATTTAAAAATTATTTAATAACGCTCTTATTGTCGAAAAAAAATATTTTAACAGTTTACGGTATAATAAATATCAAACTACCATAACTTAACCTTTAAATAACCACCCCTTATGAGATTTACAAAAACAATTGTTTTGGACAAATTAAAACGATTTAATGATACATAATTATAGTCCCGGAAATGAAGCTAAAAAATGGCAAAACCTCGCAATTTTTTGTCCTGCATCGATTTACATAAAAATTTGGAATTAGGCGCTTCTAAAGTTCTAACACTCTACTTTAAATTCTTTTTGCATGGTAATGTGCGCTGTTTGTTTTTTAAGAGTAAAAACTACCCCTAATTGTCAAAACTTATAGAATAACATGTTAAACCTTAAGATGAGTAAAAGTTGGTTTGGATTAGTTGATTAATGATTGTTTTATGCTTTGGAATACAATTTTAAAATATTTTAACCCTTAAAAATCAACCTTTGCTAAACCTTAAAGTAAAAAAAATATTTACCCTAAAAAAATGATTAATTTACCATAGTGATTTAATTTTAGAATGACTGTTGCTTAAAATATGTACTAATTTTATTTCGCAACTTTTCGACCCCTATAAATCAACCCTTATTATAGCCTGATTAAAAAAAAAAGATTTATTCCCAAAAAATAAATAGCTTGACAGATTTAATAATTAAAAATATCACTGCCTGAAATATTACCAATTTCATTCTTTTAGCAAATTTTTAATCCTTAAAAACCACCCCTCTCAACATTGCAATTCTTATAAACCAATATAATAAATATAAATAGGAAAAAAAAGTAGAATAACATACTAAAATTATACCGGGAAAAGAATAAAGTATACCGGTTTTATAGAATATTATGCTCCAAAGTGGGCTATTTGGATTTTTCGAAAAAAAGTTGATTGTTTTTTTAAACATAGCTCCTTTAGTTTTAATGATAGAAAAATTTTTAAAAATAATTTTGTAGGGTTTTTTAAGAGCTACAAGGCTGTGTAAACTAAATCCTTTTTAATCCCTTAGTTTTAAAATGGGATGAGTTTAAAGGGCTAGAATAAGGTGGTGCTCGCTCGTTAATAGCGGATTTAAACGGTCATATCTGGCCAAATATTTATTGTACAGAAAAATCTATGAAATAAAAAGTCTTTGTTATCAATTTTAATGCTAAAACTTTTTTTTTAATGAAAGGTCTTATTATATACTTTAAAAAAGACCTCATATGTTTTCCTTGAAAAATGCAAACTTTTCCCGCTATTTGACTTTGAATCTTTCAAATTTAGCATTTGACGAACAAAAGCTAACCATTAAAAGCTGTAGCTCAGCCTGTATTGGTTATAGTAAAATTATAAAATAACATTTTTTTCTAGTTTTTTTATAAGCTTCAATTTTGCTTTCTACAATTTTTTTGATAAAATGCATATTTTTAGAGTTATTCGTGAAAACCCCATTAAAAACGTCGATTTTTTCGTCGAAAAACCTTTACTTTCAATCGAGAATAACTCAAAAAATATTAGTTTTACGAAAAAAATGTATGGAACACTTTTCACTTAAAATTAATTTCTTTATCGATTTCTGTAGTTAAAATGCAATAAAAAAATTTCACCCCCAAGATGGGGTGGCAACCACCCCCAGGATAAAAGCACACCTTGACATGGTATAAACTTTGATCCTTGGGCTATTCCTTTCCATCTGTGAAAATTTCAGATAAATCCATGCAGTACAAAAAAATTCCTAGTCAAAATGCCTCATCTCCTGTACTACTAGTAGTTTTTGTTTTGTACCGCCTACTGTTGGCCTCTATTTGATAAATACACTTTTCTCGAAGTGGATGGGCCACTTTTCTGTGTATTTTTAAAGCTCATTAAAATGAAATCTACCTAACCGATTCCTAAAAACATTTTTTTGTTTTGAAGCCATATTTTTCTAATTCTTAAAAACTATCTCTCCAATTATACAAGGTGAGTAAAAAAATAAGTACAGGATTAATTGTGGACCAATGTTTTTTTGCCCAGTTTCAGCTTGGTACTTTGGTAGAAGCCAGTCAGTAGTAAGTTAATTATGGGCTCGATTTGTAAACTCTGGATGTGCGTATCCCACACATGGTGGTGGACTTCAACGAGCAACCACTCCAGCAGTGGACAGATTCAACACATTGACTGTGAAATAGAACAACTAATGCTTCCCAACTTAAGAATATGGTACGGCAAGTGCATAATATTGATGTTTCTTCTTAAACCCTAAGGAACAGACTTCACGAAACTGGGTTACGCGCAAGACGCACCAAAAAATATCCTCGACTTACAAGAGATCATCGTCGCAATCGACTAATTTTTGCTCGGACTCATATAGACTGGGGTGTCCGTGAGTGGTCCAATTGTTTGTTTGCAGATGAGTCGCGATTCTGCCTTTATGGAAACAACGGACGTACAAGGGTGTGGAGAAGGTCGGGCGAAAGATACAATGAGGACTGCATGGAACACAGGGTAAATTTTGGCGGTGGATCTGTAACAGTCTGGGGTGGAATATTCCGTACTGGTAGAACACAACTTGTTTTATTTAGAAACCGCATGGTAATGGCCGAACGCTACTTGCGTGAAATTATTATACCCATTGTTGTTCCTATAGGACAAAATATTGGAGCAGGATTTTTATTTATAGATGATAACGCTCGACCCCATGGGGCACATACTATAAATGAATATTTGGAAGACAATAATTTAGAGAGGATTGATTGGTCTGCTTTTTCGACCGACCTTAATCCGATTGAACATATTTGGGATTATTTGGGAAGGAAAGTGAGAAATCGGGGCCAGCAGCTAGATAATTTAGATGGGTTAAGCACTGCTCTAAATGAAGAATGGGCTGTTATTCCCCAAGCGGTTATTGACAATGTTATTGATAGTATGTCAAAAAGAGGTGGTCCAACCAGATATTGAAATAAATTTTGACTAATAAAAAAAATAATAGCTTTAATACCAAGAAAGATATTTTTAAAATTCAAAAAGCAAATGATAGCTATGATGGCCTCCTGCTATCCAAATAAAAATAATATTCGAATTGGTTAATTCCATAAAAATCACACCCCGTCTGAAACTTGGGCAAGAAAACATTAGTTCACAATTAATCCTGTATTTATTTTTTTACTCACCTTGTATAATTGGAGTGATAGTTTTTAAGAATTAGAAAAATAAGGCTTCAAAACAAAAAAAATGTTTTTAGAAATCGGTTAGGTAGATTTCATTTTAATGAGCTGTTAAGGGAAGTTAAACCTAGGATAGTTTCCAAAGCCCTAGAATGTCTGCTTTTTAGGGTGCCAATTACGCAAAGGCAAGCCAACCTCTGCAGTCTTGTGACTGTCGTTATTTGCTGTACTTTTGTCCATTCTATCACTGTGCCATCTAATAACTGTGACATAATACCAAAAAAACTAGAATACCTACTAGAAATTTTAAATGGTACACTCATGCGATGCCAGCCATAAAGGGATTTTTTTCTTTACGATTTTGACAAACCTTAAAAATCTAGGTTGGCGAGACTACACAAATACACAAAACATTACGCAAGACAGTCAAAAACTATTAACTTGTAGAAAAATATAAACAAGCAACAAGATAAAAACATATCATATCGCCATTTACAAAAATAAATCGATTAAATCAACTAAATGACAGTTAAAATAAAGTTTATAGTAGTGTTGCCAGTAACAGTCCGCGTTATTATTCTCAAAAAACATATGCGACTGGTATGGCATATGTGTACCACTTTTAACACAGTTGCTTATAAGTTACAGTATATTTTTTTAAAGGCCTTTGATACTGACTTACCTATTGTTGGTCTGACAATACAGATTGGTAGTTCCCTTGCTTCTCTATTAATGTAATCTTCGGTAACTTGTTTCGTAAAGGTGTAGGTATTTGGCCATGGGCCAGTTAAACTAAAAAGTAGAAGTGTTAATATATTTTTTTTACATATTAGGATTCCTTTTTTAAAGGTGGTACAAGAAAAAGAACGTTATTAAACTTTAGAATTTAACATAAAAAAATATTTACGTGTTCAAAGTCTGTTACCTTAAGACAGTCCACGAATGCTTAAAGCCTATGTACTAACGTACCCTGGATGTTTTAAGTGAAGTAAGAGGTAGTTTATTACGACAACACCTAAAGAATTTAGAGATTTAGAGAGAATAAAAACCTCTGCAGATAGGAAAAAAGGAACGAACAATGTTTAATTTTCGAAGCATCTCTAGATAGACCGTAAAGGGTTGCATGAGGATAGCCTGTTGCTTTATTCGAAGCTGCTAGGGGAAAAGTTATTTGGCCGCTAACCGCTTTTCTTTAGATGAAATCAAAAATAATAAGAGTTATAAAAGATGCCGTACCCCAGGTATGGAAAGAGTATTCAAAGCAAGGTCTAATTTGAGATGCATACATGTGAAATTAAAAAAAGAAAAATACTTTCTGGCTCGGAACAACATTCCAAGCTTTTTTGAACCTGCTGTGGCTGTGTACAAAATATATGTGTCCCAATTAAGTGCATTCTCTAGAGTACAGAGCCACACAAAGTTGAATGACGCTTGGTCTGCAGGAACTTAGCCATTCATAAGTAAAGGTTAGGTACTGAGAGACTTTTTCACGACATCAAACATGGCTGATGAGTTTTTAAGCCATTAAACTTGACAAGATTTTTGGTGCCGCAGTAATCCCTAGAGACTTGAGAAACTGGGAGGTAAAGTAAAAAATATAGTTCTTTGCCCCTTTTTAGAGAAAAGCGGCGTTTCCTACTAATAAAAAACCACCCAAAAAAAAACATCGCCTGCAATAAAATGATTATAAGCAGGCGACCAATCCCGCTTAAACCAATAAGACGATTAATAGAAGTCGGAGGAGCAGGCCTGGGTTTTACTCTGAGGCTGGATTTAGTGCTCGACCGACAGTCAACGCTGGTATCGGTTCGATCGGTGGAACGTATCTATATCAAGGAAAGTGCATGATCAACTACAGTACAAGTCTATCAACTCTGCACTACAGTTGATCATACACTTCTTTCGAATTAGCTACGTCCTACCGATGTCAGCGTTGACCGCCGATCGAACACTAAATCCAGCCAAACACTTTTTGCCACACAATATTAAATATGAAAGAGAGATATTTTCCACTCGCGTCTAGAGGTACCCCGGATAGTTTGGCTCACGAGCTTCTTGACAGTGTTGATTATGCAGGGACTTGGCTAAAAAAATACATTTTAATGCAATAATTTGGGTTTTTTTTTTAATACGTCCCCGCATTTTCATGTCTGACATATAATTGAGGAAAATAAAAAGCTGCTTTGCTAACCAGAACTAACCATGACCGACTAGAACTTATGGCTTTTGAATTTGTCTAAATTATCCCTACATAGAAGTTAACAAAATTTTAACAACGTATTAGAAAAAACCCGGGGAATGTATAATTACACTTTAAAAAAAATTATAACTTCTACCATATCAAAAATTATTAAAATTTTGTTAATAACTTCTATGTAGGGATAATTTAGACAAACGCAAAAGCCCTAAGTTCTAGTCTGTCATGGTTAGTTCTGGTTAGCAAAGCGGCTTTTTATTTTCCCCAATTATATTTCAGACGTGAAAACGCGGGGACGTATTAGAAAAGACCCCAAATAATTACTTTACACATTAAAATTAAATTTTTTAGAGTTATAACAAAATCGTTAGATTATTAGACATTTTGCGTAAATGGTAATTTGAAGTTGACAAAATATCCGGGGTATCTCCTTAGACGCGAGTATATTTTCCTATTTTTCTGAAATTTTGGTAAACATTCATCTTTTTAAATATTTGTTGTTTAGATTTGGATATTTTTTTGAAAGTTATAAAAATAGAAGCTAATCGACGCTTATTAAAATTTTATTTAACTTGCTATGTTTTTATACGTTTGTATGGTTCAAATTTGCATGAATTAAAGCTTACTTAACGATTAAGCTGAAATTTGGATACACTCCTATTTGAACAAATAATGACTAGTAAGCAGACGTAAATTTTACATTCTTGGCGGGCTTTGATTTTTATTTACTCCAAGAATGGATATCAAATGAAATTAAAGAACCCAAATTAAAAAACCATTAAACTAATTATGTGACTAAAATTGTGAAATTTACTTTTATAAAAACAAATAAAATTACTAAGTCAAAATAAGAATATTAAATTTTGTTAAACCCATTTAAATAAAGCTTTTTTTATCATATAAAAGTAATCAAATAAATTAATCTAACCAATAAAGTTTATTTTCTAATTTATATGAATAAAACTTCCTTTTATACAATTTTGTTAAATTTACTGTATGAATTGAGAAATTTGTATATTTAAGCATAATTTAATTTTCTACGTACGTTTTTGTCATAGCGTCCAAACAACCATCATTTAGGTTTTCACATGCAACAATTAAATTTTCAGCTGTGATTCTTGCTGGATATACCTCTTCTTTTATATGTATCTGTGTACAGTTTGAAAACCCAGTTCCAACGTATACAAAAGTCTAAAAAACATATTTTTAGTAATAAAAAATACAGTATGTTTTTGGAAAATTATAACATTTTCACACGATTTGATCACAATAAAATTATTAAGATATTTTTAAATCCATAAAATTATCTCCAGTAGCTAGGAAGCCAGGGGCGAGGGCCGCCCCAAGCGAAGACCCTCCAAGGGTGGAAGGGGCGACAAAAATTATTAAAAAGGCGGCGGACGTGCGGTATTGCCAGATGTACTTTTTCCTTGATTTAGGGAAAAATCGGAAGATGTGGCAACACCGCCAACAAGCGTATGACAAAGCAGCTGTTATGTGGAGGTCAAGCACGAATTAAACAGGTGAATTCGAAGGCACAGTTTGTGGCATGCACAAAACATTCCCTGAACCTGGTTGAAGTACATGCTGCATCGATTGCAATTGATTCAATCACGTTTTTAGTACCTTGGAACGCGGCTTTGTGTTTTTCTTATCGTCAACTCATCACACACTCTGACTACTGTAACGAAGCAAGGTGTGAAGCGCTTGATTGATACTCGCTGGAGCGCAAGACCTGATGCAGTTAATGTGGTGAAGAACCATTATTCGGAAATCCTGAATGTTCTGGAACAGCTTTCAGCTTTTTTTGACAAACAGATCTGACACTGGTTGTATTTTGACTGCCATGCGCTTATTTGCATTTCTATGCTATCTTGGATTCTGGAGTGCAGTTCTTATGGAAGTTAATGAAACTCAACAGACAAAAGGCCTTCACATTAGTTCTTGCTCCACTAAAGTTAAGGATTTAGAAATCTTCTTGGTGGAAAAGAGGGATGATCTGGTACATGGTGCATCCCCTTTTGCAAAAAAGATATGTGGAGAACAGGGCATTGTAGTTGCACCCTGCCGTACAAGAAAGAAAACCCGCTTTCATGATGACGACAGGGCAGCGAATGCTGGTTTGTAATATGAGATTAAACTGCGGCGTGAAATGTTCACTTCTTTAGATAGAATCAGAACAGCTGCATGATCTGGACGCGAAGTTTTCTTTTTTAACGCCATTAAACCTATTGAACCCTTAATACATTTGCAAAATGGACGAAGCACCAGATGATATTGATATAGAAGAATTTCAGCGAGAACGTGAAAGACTCCAAAATTTTGTCCATGAGATAATAGAGAAGCAATGTCTACTTTGCATTAAAGTTTAACAATTGTGCAATTGACTACAAATGTCCAAAAAATGCATTGCTTCTTCTAAATCCACCTTATAGTCCTAATTTATCACCACGTGATTTTTATTTCTTTGTGGCGTTAAAAGAGGTATATGACATAATGTAATTGTTAATACTTATTGGATTTAAACATCTCATCGTTATAAACACAGCATCCACTTTATCTACACAAAATATTAAATTTGACATTTTTCCTCAAAATAAATGTATACTTTTGCAAACTTTTAACTTACCTTTAATTTCTTAACCTGCTTTGCCAAAGTAATCAAGTCTTTGGTAGCTCGAATATTAGTGAAAGTTGCTTTCTTAATATGTTCATCAAATCTTACACTAGCAGCTACGTGGAAAATAACATCGACTTCATTTTCAAAAATTGCACGATTTTTTTGACTTAATCCTAACATTGGAACGGAGCAGTCTCCTTCCATAATAAAAACCTTTTGAAGAACATCCAGATTTATTCTTTTAATTAAATCAAATACCTGCAAGTTAATTTAAAACTTTTATTTAACAGAATATAAATTTGTATGTCTCAATAGTTATATATTACACTTATTTTTAAACGTCTTGGACCTCACTAATTTTTAAGTCGCAGGAAGCAAATTTGAAAAAAATACAGATTGGCCAAGCTGGATGGGTTTATGTTTAAAGCAAAGAGATCTAAATTAAGAATATGTAAGTGAAAGAAAAACAAGGCAAAATATATCGCCTTAGTGCCAAATTTCTTTATTTATTTTGGGTGTTTCAATTTAATTGGTTTGGAAGCACAATTTTCAATTTAATTGAAAGAATACACCCCCTAGTTGACTATCACTGTCTGCCTTGCTTCAATATACAATAAAATGTTCACATTGCCTGATATGGATTTTTTAAAGAGAAATTTATTTAAGGGAAAAAAGAAATGGATTCCTTATTATCGGATAACAAATTCGGATCATCTTGAGTTTTATGTTTAAAAATGGTTACTACGATAAGAATGATACTACGATACCGTCAAAGGTTTTACCACGGAACCCGGGCCACGAAATATAGTTTGTACCTTATTTTGAGTTGCTTTAACTCTTAGCCAAATTAGTTTTTGGTGGGTATTCTTTAAATTTGGATATGCTATTTTTAGGATCAACATAAAACCACCCTTAAATGGAACATTATTTCAAAACTTGCGATGCTAGATCTTCATAAGGTTTTTAAATGTGAAATAACCTCAGGCAACTTATAAAATGTTCCAGTTTGTTTTCTTTGGGTTACTCGCCTTTCTACTTTTTGGAAAATGGGACCCTCTTGGTCCGGGTCCCGGGGTATACGGGCTGACCCTGTCCAGCCCTATTGACCTCTATAAACTTGCAGATCGCCTGCAACAAAAAAGAAGAAAACTCTCCCAAAAATACAAATATTAGTCTACGTTTCGGTGGCAAGTCGGCCACGTATTTTTTGTGTTTTTTGAAGGGTTTTCTTCTTTTTTGTTGCAGGCGATCTGCAAGTTCTTAGGGGTCAATAGGGCTGTACAGGGTCAGCCCGTATACCACGGGGCCCGGACCAAGAGGGTCCCATTTTCCAAAAAGTAGAAAGGCGAGTAACCCAAAGAAAACAAACTAAAACATGAATCCGCCACAAAACTATAGAACATATTTATCTGACATGTTATTGCAATTTTAAAGGAAGTTTTACAAGTACCGTTTAATAATTTCTCTGCTTGCGGAATATAAAAATGTATTAAAATTTTAAATTAATAAAAAATAATAAATGTCCCATTTAAAAGTCACTCTGGGTTATCTGAAGGATAACATATTAAAAAATTCTGACGATCAAACAATCAAAACTTATACGATAAATGCAAATAAAATTCATGCCCGTTTTTGGATACCATACTCTGTGGTTACGAAAAAAAAGTTTCATTTAAATGTTGTTTCTCTGGTCCTGAAAAAAAACATAATATTTTGGTTAAAAATCACATGTTACCTGTGTCTCCCTATTTGAAGATTTTAATAGGCAGATGTTTTAAAATTCTTCATTATATTTATTTCCGAAAACCAATGTGCTGATTAAGAATCCCACGTACAAATGTAGAAATTTAAAATTTTTATAAATTTAAAATAGAGTATTTAAAATGGCGGCTTTTGAAATTTATAAATCGATTGGTTTTAAATTAGAAATATAAGGAATCGATTGCGGATCATTTTAAAATTATATAACGAATCCTAATCACGAATCCTATTTTTAAAAAGTAATCGATTCCAGCCTTTGGATTCTTATATATACAGGGTGATTCATGAGGAAATGTCAATACTTCAGGTACGTAGTCAGGATCCCAAAAAAAAACATAAAAGCCCATACAAATATGGGTCCGCAGGGCCTTCTAAAATTTTTATTTAATGTTTCTATTTTTTAAATAAAATCTATGATAATGTAAATATTGAAGTAAAAAATCGGTATTCGGGGGTTTTTTGGTATGACGGATTTGGATCTAATCTTATTACGGCTCTTGCCAGTTTTTATAATTTTTAAAAATTTCACCATTTACTTCTAAGCACATATCAGCTCTGTGGTGAACACCCTGTATCTCGGAAACAAAGGCCTTGCGTATGCGTATATAAAGGGTGATATATAAGGAAATGTCAATACTTCAGGTACGTAGTCAGGGTCCAAAAATAAACATAAAAGTCTATATCAATTGGGCTTTGGTCCTTAGGATGTCCTTTTATACGGCTGCGTAGAATGTATCTTGGTTCCGGTTCATTGGTTGTCATGCTTCGTTGGGTTTGTTGACTTGTTGCCGGGTGTTCTTGGTTTGTCGTCTTTGACCTGTTTTTGTTTTTAAGTAAGGTTTTCCATATGGTCGGAATGTTTTGTGCATCGTCTCTCTTATTTAGGTTGTTTGAGTTTTCTATTTCGAGTGCTTCTCTAATAAGTCGTGTTCTGTGGTGTTTTATTGCAGCGATTTGTTTTGTTTCTTGGAAGTTAATGGTGTGTCCAGTCTCTTGGTGGTGTTGGAACAAAGCCGATGTTGTTTGTTTGTTCTTTATACTATTCTTGTGTTCTTGGACTCTGGTGGAGATTCTTCTGTTTGTCTGCCCGATATATTTCTTGTCGCAGTCTCTGCAGGGTATGCTGTACACTCCTTGGTTTTCTAAGGGTATCTTGTCTTTTGGGTTGCCTAGTATGTCGTGGATTGTTGTTTGGGGTTTGTAGATTGTGCATATGTCATGTTTTCTTAAAAGCCTTCCAATTACGTCTGTTACACCTTTAATGTGGGGTAAAGTTGTTTTCGGTTTAGATATGTCTTCCTTGTCCTTTTCTGTTGTATTTGTTTTTTGCTTTAAAGCTTTTTTAATGTTGTGATCTTTGTAGTTGTTTTGTTTAAGGGCTGTGGTAATTTTGGTAAGTTCTTCTTGTCGGTTTGTGGGGTTGGTTAGGCGTATAGATCTGTTGATAAGGGTATTGGCAACTGACTGTAGCTGTGATGGATGATGGTGGGAATCGGCACTCAAATATCTGTTTGTATGTGTGGGTTTTCTGTAGACTGTGTAATCAATTGTGAGATCTTCTTTTCTGGTTATGAGAAGGGCAAGGAATGGTAAACTCCTGTTTACCTCGACTTCTAGTGTAAACTGGATGCGAGGGTGGATGCTGTTCAGTTCTTCTAGAAAACGGTCCAGATTTGTTCTTCCATGTGGCCATATTATGAATATGTCATCGACGTAGTTTCAGAGGGTGGGCTTCTGTATATATATATATATATATATATATATATATATATATATATATATATATATATATATATATATATATATATATATATATATATATATATATATACTATATATATATATATATATATATATATATACTATATATATATATATATATATATATATATATATATATATATATATATATATATATATATATATATATATATATATATATATATATATATATATATATGTATTTTGAGGTGATGCATCTTTCATAAGGACATGCTTTTACTTCCGGTTTAACCGAAAGTAGCCCTAAATTTAAATTTTTATATATTTTTAGCCTACCTGATCCTCCTCAACATTTTATAACCATATGTAACACTTGTCAATTTATTTAAAAATGGCTGCCAAAATCATTTTTTTTCCTAAAATTTTAGTAGGCCATGACGTGACAATTTGAAAATATCAGCATGTAAAAGACATGGAGATGAGGTGAAGAATAAGGCGTAAAAATATTTGTGATTTTGTCCAATTAATAAGAGTTAGGAATAAAGGTTAATTTTTAGAATTTTAGAAATGTATCTTTAAATATCTTAAAATCCAAAATAGGAAACTTTAATTTTTATTTAATTTAACTCTAGATCAAAAGTATAACTACTAAATCGCAAAAAAACATTTACCTATAAATTCAGCAAAACAAAAAACAAAAAAAAAAAGTTAATTAAAAATTAAACCTATAACACAAAGGTGAACCAAACAATTATCATAAAGAAATGTAAATATGTATAATTTTGCATTTTTAATAAAAAAAAAATAGGTCTTTGTACCAGTTCTAATAAATTATATCTAAAGTATCATTAAATAAAATTTTTCCTATTTGGATTTTGAGACACCAAGCGTTAAAAAAAAATACCTTTCTAAAATTTTTAAAATTAACCTTTACTCCTAACTCTCAATAATTAGATAAAAATTAACAAAATCACAAATATTTTTTTTACCTTATTCTTCACATCTCAACGCCTTTTAGGCCAGTTGCACCAACAATTTTAAAGAACCCTTAGCTCAAGGTTATCCTTGAAATAGCAAACCAAGCAATGTGATTTGCTACATTGGAGGTCTAAGGAATACTTAACACTAAGGGTTCCTTAAAATTACTGGTGCAACATTCTGATGATTTGTAGTTGTCACATCATGGCCTACCAAAATTTTGGAAAAAAAATTGATTTTGGCAGCCATTTTGAAATCAAATGACTAGTGTGATACATGATTAAAGAGAGAATTTTGAGGCGGATCAGGTAGGCTAAAAATATATACAGGGTGCTATTTAAAATTTAAAATTTATATGTTTTATTTTATTATATTTAAATTGAAATGTTACATGTCCGCTGTTTAATTATTAAATAATAAAATAGTTTTTAAAATAACTTTATATTTTAAAATTATTAGAATGACAATGACAATGACAACAGGTAAAGGTGCCAGGCTGGTAAACAAGAACATAGTAACATACATAATTATAAAATACTCAACATCCCCCTTTTTAACTAACTCGTTTTCTTAGAAAAACTAAATTCCTACGCAAAATCTTACCATTCTCATTTTTAATTAAATATGATCTAGGAGCACTTAATTTTTTAAAAATAACTGCTGGTTCCCAAATTTTACTTATAATATTTTGTGCCCACACTTCTTCTCCCTCAGAAAAATTAATTTCTTTGCAAGATTTTTTGTTATAGTACTCAGTTTGTATTATTTGAGAATTTTTTAATATGTTGCAAAATCGAAGTAGGAACTAATTCAGATTTTAATTTTTCTGTTGGAATTGGAAGTTTAGACCTAAGAGTTCTGCTCATTAGAAGCTGAGATGGAGAAAAATTTAAACCTGCCACAAGTGTGTTCCTATAATCCAGTAGGTACAATTCAGTCTTCAAGTCTAGATTTGATTCGTGACATTTTTTAAACATATTCTTCACTATTCCAACAGCCTTTTCAGCAAGTCCATTAGACTGATGGTGATAGGGACTCGAAGTTTGAAGATTAATATTCCATTCTTTTAAAAAACTCTTAAACTTAATATTGAAAGGATTATTATCAGCAACTAAAATGGCCGGAATACCTAGTCTACTAAAAATTTCAATCATTTTTTAAATAATTAATTAATTTATTTCTTATTTTTGAAACTTCTATCCACCTTGAGTAATAATCTATTATAACTAAGTAATTATTACCGCCCCACTGAGCTATGTCAGTTGCCACATTATAAAATGGAATATTAAAAATTTCATGACTTAATAATGGTTCCCGACATCTTGAATTTTGAAATTTGGCACATATTTTACATGCGGATATAAAATTTTGTACATCAGACTTGATAGCTGGCAAATAAAAATATTTTTTAACTATTTCTTTTGTTTTTGAAAAACTGAAATGCGATTCGTGCAAAAGGTTAAGCATAAATCTGCGCATTTTGCAAGGAATGATAAGTCTATTTTGAAAATATAATCACCCGTTTTCCAATTCTATTTCGTTTTTGTTTTTATAAAAGTGATTTAATTCCCTTGTACTATTTAGCTTATTTGGCCACCCACTTTTATAAAAATTTATTACTTGCAAAAGAACTGGATCCTTTAAAGTTTCTGTTTGAAATTCTAGAAATCTTTTGTCAGAAAATTGTAGTTCACAATCTGTAATGCAATGAACAACATCTTTCATACTTGCGTCAAAAGTATTTTCAGTCCGTTTGGTAAAACGCGACAAGAAATCTGCGACAACCATATGTTTTCCAGCTAAATATTTAAGAATAAACTGATACTTTAACAATTTTAATTTTAATCGACGAATTCGATTATTTTGAATTTTATAAATAGGCTTTGACATGATTGAAATTAAAGGTAAATGATCACTAAAAATTGTAACGTCATGATGCCCAAAAACATAATTGTGAAATTTTTGACAAGCAAAATACACAGCAAGTAATTCTTTTTCGATTTGGGCGTATTAAACCTCAGTATTATTGAGAGATCTGGAAGCAAAATAGACAGGGTTATTATCTTGGAGTAAACAACAACCTAGAGCATCTTTAGAAGCATCGCACTGAATTGTAATTGGCTTAGAAGGGTTAAATGTTTTAATTATTGTACTCTTACAAAGAGCATTTTTAATTTTATCAACAGCTTCTGTATGAATGCTAGTCCATTTCCAAACAACATTTTTTTTTAGTAGTTCCCTCAAAGGTGATGTAAGTTCTGCTAGATTAGGAATAAAACATCTCAGATAATTAACCATGCCTAAAAATTTTTGTAATTTTTGCAATTTACCAGGATATATAATATTTTTAATGCTTTCAATTTTGTCCGGATCAGGAGACATTCCTTGTTCACTAAATATTACGCCTAAATATTTTATCTCTTTTAAACAATACTGAAATTTTGATAAATTAAATTTTATTTTGTATTTTCGAGCCCTATCTAGAACTTTTTTAATGACCTCATCATGTTCTTCTTTTGTTTTGGTTGCTATACAAATGTCATCAAAATAAATACAAACACCTTTGATATCTCCAAAATATTTATATACTTTTTTGTGAAATAACTCAGACAAATTTGAAAGACCAAATGGAGCCCTCAAAAACCTATATGTACCAAATATTGTACTAAAAGAGTACATTTTACTGGATTCTTCATCTAATTGCATTTGGTAAAAGCCATCTGCCAATACTAAAGAATTTTTTGTTTGCTAAATTTGGACTTAATTCCTCAACTGTCGGAATCATATGCCTCTCTCTTATAATATTTTTATTTAGGTGAAGTGGATCAATACAGATTCTTAATGAACCATTCGGTTTTTCTACTATTACCACGTTAGATACCCACTTAACTGGTTCATTTACCTCAGTAATGATTTTTTTTTCTGAAAGATAAGTAAGAGTTCGTTTAATTTTTTCTCTTATTTTAATGGGTATTCTTCGAGCAGAACTTGCAACTGGGATCGCATCAGATTTAAGTTTTATTTTACAGATATCTGGAAAACAACCCAGACCCTCAAAAACATCATTGTATTCAGAAACAAGCTTATTTTTATCAATTTGACAAATAGAATCATTTCGTTTGATCAGCCCTAAATTAACACATGTTTTTAATATTGGACCTGAATTATTTTTAACAACTACAAAATTTAGAAGAAAAAACCTAGATTTATTTTCAATTTTTACAGTAACTTCCCCAAGAATATGTATAGGAAAACCCCCGTAGGCTTCTAATTTAATGTTAGTATTTTTAATTTTGTTTTGTAAACCAACCTGTTTTACATAATTATATGGTAAAATGTCAACCTGTGATCCAGTGTCCAATTTAAATTTTATTTTTTGATCCTCAATTTCAATGTCTTTATACCAAATGGTTGATTTTTCTAGAGAATTCACCGTTAAAATTGAATCCATTTGAAAAAGCTCTTCTTCACTTGCAATTGGTTCATTAATTTCATTTATATCTTTTTTCCGCTGATAACTTCTACACACGACTGCAAAATAGTTTATGCAACCACATTTTGTACATGTTTTGCCATTTGCTGGACAACTTCCAAAGTTATGAATACCACCACATCGGAAACAGGAAGATTTTATGTTGCCAAAATTCTTGTTTCTTATTATCTTCTTTGATTTTACGTCTTCTACTGTAACACAACCGGAACTTCCAACATCACTGATTAATTTCATATTTTTATTGGCCAATTCTGCAGATCTACAGTAACTTATAACATTTTCCAAAGTCGCATCATTTTTCAATATTTTTTCTTGTATAGATTTAGATGAAATTCCTAAAGTTATTTGAGCCTTTAACATCTTTTTTTCTTGATCTTCAAAATTACATTCTTTAACAAGATACTTTAATTCAGCAAAAAATTATCAAAAGGTTCTGTGTCATATTGTTTTCGGCTCAAAAACTTAAATAATGACATAGTTTCGTTTTTCTTTGGGTAAATATTTTCCAGAACATTAAATATACTTTCTACTGACTCATCTTGTTTGGGCAAATTTGAGATAGAGTTGTATAATTTTAGAGCTTCAGGCCCAAAGATTTTTAAGTCGGGCCACTTGAACTTCCCCTTGGATTTCTTGCTTGTTTCTGTAGCCAAAAAATAAATGTAATATAATTATAAAATACTCAAAATCCGCTGTGTCACCCGGTATGTAAAGATTATGAAAGATAAAAAACTACCCCAGTAAAATTGATGTGTCACGTGACATCTTATTTCATGCGCCATTTAAAATTTTGCAAATCTAACCCCGAATTCGTGATCTGTCTGGCGTAAGTCGGAAGAGTTTTGGATATTGGGTACGAATATTGGACCCGCCATTTAATTTTGAAAAAAGTAATATGGAAATGAGTTTTAATAGACTTCGCCTGAAATTTAATTAAAACCCATTGTACAATTTATCTGTTAGAAGAAAACATTTTTTAACCTGAAATTCTTAACGAGTGCCCCCCTGTCCGTAACTTGCAAATAAGAATGGCTTTTGACGAAAATAATATTTTTTCTATTTTGCTGACCCTTTATCAAAATTATTTATTAGTTTTAATGTTACTATTTTTTTGCTACACTTGCTTAAATCGTCAATATCCTTATGCATTCACAAAAAGAAGGTTAATAAAAAACACAAAAATAAATTCTAAACTTTTAAAAAAAATTGTTTATACAAACTTTTACCAAACTAATTTTGAAACTAAACACCTTTTTTAAAATCTAAAATTTTTAAAAAATATTGCCGTAAGACTTAAGCAGGGCTTTTAAAATTCCATTTCTTGAATAAATTTAAATTAAGTTTTTACCTGTCCCATTTTAATTATTAAATAATAAAATATTTTTAAAATAACTTTATATTTTAAAATTTTAGTGACTGAAAGAAAAAAAACCCATTAAACAAAAATAGTAAATACATAATTATAAAAATAAATGCTTTTGGGATTAAAGATTTAAAATAAAACTACCCCAAAAATTGTTGTCCCCCGGACATCTTTTTCATGCCCTTTAAAAATTTCAAATCTAACCCCAATTTTCTAATCTGGCTAATCGGAAGTTTTTTAAAATTGGTCGAATTTGGACCCCCATTTAAATTTTGAAAAAATAAATGAAAAATGAGTTTTAAAGACTTGTTAGAAATTTAATTAAAACCATTGACAATTTATCTGTTAGAAAAAACTTTTTTTTAACCTAAACTTCTATAAAGGTGCCCCTTGTAACTTCAAAAAGATTGGCTATGACGAAAATAATATTTTTTTATTTTGCTGCCCTGTATACAAATTATTTATTATTTTAAGTTTTTTTTTTTTGCTACACTTGCTTAAATTCAAATCCTTTTTAAAAGAATTAAAAAAAAAAAAAAATAAATTTAAATTTAAAAAATTTTTATAAAACTTTTCCCTAAATTTAAACTAACCGAAAAATAAATTAACAAAATTATTTTTAAAGTAAAAACAAATTTTTAAAGGGGTTAATCAAAAATCTTAAAGCTAAAGTTAAGAGACCCTTAAAAATTTTAGCTGGTGCAAAAACATTTCAAACCTAGGGACAGTTAATTTATTAATTGGAAAACGTGCAAAAATGTTTGGTACAACCACCATTAGTCACCTAATATAAAAATTTTAAACTTAAATTAAAATTAAAAATTGATAATACTTTTTTAAACTTCATTATCTCTTGTCTTTTTATTTCAGTTTTATATTTGTGTTGTGACGCTGAGGAAAAATATCCTCAATAAAAACTTTCAAAAAAATTGAAATATTTCATATGATATATAACTATAAGATGTCTTATTGAAGGATCTATAGTATCTAATATCTAGAATACTTTGGTGATCAAAAATTGTTTGAAACCATTCACCGACACATCCTTTTTATTTAACCAAAATGATACCTTTTTACAGGCAGTACTTCAATATTTTTCCAAAACAGTTTTCCAATAAATCCTTTGCTCCGTCAGAAAAACAGTGCTATCTTTATAAAACTTCTGTATATCAGTTAGTTCTTGAGGACCATCCATGTTTTTTAATTCGTTGGAAAAGGTTTACCAGACAACTAAATGGCATAGTTTTATTTCAATCAGAATTTTTAGTGTTTTTTATTGATTAATTTAGGAATTACTCACCTATGACCTGACCCAAAATTAGTATTCATGTATATTTTGCTACATTCCCATTTGGATTCGTCTATTGCCGTAAAGTACCTAATTCCATATAAATGGGTTTAGATTTTTAGCTTTTCATCTTTTTGTTAATTTTCAATAGAATGTATTTGAACTATGAACTGAACTATTTTATTTACATAATTTCTATTGAATTTGCGGTAGGCTCTAGGTGAAACATTGTAACAAATTTAATTTAAAATAAAACACTCGGTGTAAAGTTTCACAAATTTTTATTCAGATAGATCTGACACGTGTTTCGGTCTCACGACCATTTTCAAAGATCTTTTTTGGGAAGAATGAACTTAAAAATAAAATAAAATTATCTTAAACTTACACAGATGGCCTATAGTAAACATTTTATGGCACTAAATTATGTTAATTGCAGCGTCTAAGATGGGCGTACCTACAAAATCTGTTTGAGTATTTGTTAAGTTGTCTTTATTGCTTATAGATTTCTTAATGGCCAAAATTTCCAAATAATCCATTTGTTTACCCTTCTGAATGTTATGTAATAACTTTACATCCCCATTATTAAAAAAAAGATTATTGTCTATGCAGTGTTCCCAAAACCGGTATTTCTCTTGCTGTGTAGAATTGAATTTCTGTGTTCTTTTATTCTATCCTGTAAAGAACGCCCTGTTTGCCCTATATAGGTTGCGTCACCTCATTACAACATATTTTATATATTCCGGATTGTTGATTCTTAGGACTTTTTCTTTGTTATTTACTAAAACCCTTGCCAAATTATTTTTATTAACTGAAATACAATTAATTCCTAATTTGCGAAAATTATTGCTAATTTTATTACTTATACCAGAGACATAATTTATAGCAAACCATTTTTTAGCATTACTATCATTTTGAAGTAATGTGTGTATAAAATGCTTTTGAATATTTTATGTTTTTGTTTCTTATCAGTTTGTTGATGATTGCGGGACTGTATCCATTATTTGTAGCTATTGTTTTATTATATTGACTTCTTTTAGGTAGTTTTCTTGGCTTAAAGGAACACTTAATAACCTATGAATCATACTATGGAAGGCCGACATTTTTATTTGCCAAGACTGGTTAGAATTTGCATGTATAATTGTATCTGTTGTGGTTGGTTTACGGAAAATATCAAATCGAATGTATTGTTTTTACGGCTAATTTTCAAATCTAAAAGTTAAGTGAGCTATTTTCTTCCGTTTATTGTGAATTTAATATTTTTGTTGATGTTATTTATGTATGTTAAGAATTGTGAGAGTTGTCTATCTGTTCCAGTCCATATACAAAAATGTCATCCACGTACCTAGCCCAAAAGTAACATATTTACACAAATTTTCATTCAAATTTGTGGAAAACAAAATATTTTCGAAGTTAGCCATAAACACTTCGGCTAAGAGTGGACTTAAAGGGCTTCCCATGGGAGCCGGGTTTGTTTTAAATTTTATTATAAATTTAAATAATTCTGATCTAGACATATTTTAGTTCTGATTAGGTTTAGTTGATTGGAGTATGTTAAATTACTATTATTGATTAATGTTTTTAAAATAGACTTTACTTTATAGGTATTGAGGTAAAAGGCCGTCGAACGAAATAAATTTACTGTTATTAGGTAGGTTCTTAAGTTTTAATTTATCTACTAATTCTAATGAGTTTTTGACAGAATATGGAGAGGTACAGTCGATGACCTTTGGTAAGAAAAGAGGTCTTTTATTTACTCCTTAAAAAATCGAATGGACAATAATGTTCTGGTTTAAGCATCCTACGCTATTTTTGTATCTCTTGACATTCCATGTTTTGCTTAATTTAACGTTGATATTTGTTTTTTTAATTTTTTAAAACATATCATAATTTGAAAGAACTTTTAAATATTTTGGATCTGGGCACTCAAGTTCCCTAACCACGAAAACCTTCCTGTTTTCCCCATCATAACTTTGTTAGTTCCATACAAAGGGTAAAATTTTGTGTAAATTCACATAGGAACGCTTTTTACCTGTGAAACAATTGAAAAGTTTGTCAATGGTTTCTAAGATATTCATTTTTAAAAATCGCCCATTTTGCTACTAACTGACTCATCAAAATTATGGGACACTTTCCGAGGGAGTATAAGCAGTAGCAGATTTACATAATAGTCTAAGATCCGGCCCTAAACCGACCTTCATCGAGGTGATTAATGAACAAAACATGTTTTAAATTAAATTTAATACACCAAAAAATAAATAGAAAATGGGTTTGCAAAAAAAATCCTGAACAGGCTATATTAAATTATTAATTAAAAAATTATTTTTAATTAAATGTTGCAACAGCGAAATTAATAAAAAAATCTTATATCAGCTAGAAGTATGAAGCCTATAGAATGTGCAATTAATAAGTTTTCTATTTTTTTTTCCTGGGCGGATTACTGGGTTGGCATGTATAAACAGGTATATTGGTGCTAGGTTCTTACACTTTTAATGATTAATTAATAAATTTTTATCAACGTGAGCCCGTTTTTTGAAACACGTTGATATAGGGTTTCCGCAAAAATCGCCATCATTCTTACGCATGAATAATGATGCCCCTCCCTTTGTTAAAGAACGCGTATCCCCGCTGCCATATTGCAACCTTTTCTGTTGCATGGGTATTAGTTTGGGGCCTTTGTCGCTCTGTTCCCATGGACTATAATTCTAATTTTTTTAAGATGAAACCGTAATTAGGACCAAAATTTTTGCGCAAATCCATTCAAAGTGTTTTCAATAAAACAGCGCTACGTTGATATAAAATTTATTTAATAATCATTAAAAGTGTAAAAAACCTAGCACCAATATACCTGTTTATACCTGAACCCTTGGAGGTAGGAGGGGTTTAAAGTGAGTGGAAGGACTTTTTGCCCTCCATCGACCGTGGTCTTTGTGGCTCACGCCTTTTTATTTTTCCCAATAGGATCGGACTTCTAATGAATCCGATACCAGATTGGGAGAAGTTCTTCTTTCCCTTACCATGTCGCTACCGGACACGGGGCACAATTGTTCTGATGTGTTCTGGTGTCTCTGCCTCCTGGAGAGTATGAAAGAGACGATTAGATCCGTCATGCCTTCCTCTCCCGGTCATGATGGTAGCACCAGGTCCTTGTTTCGAACCAGATTTTTCTTTCTGAGGCCCCATCTCCGGCCTACCCTATGAAAACGGTCCTATCCGCTTTCTGTTTAAAGCCAGGAACCCTTTTCCTGGTTTTAAAAATGGATAGGACATATAAAATCCCTAGAAAACCACCTCCAGTCCTGGTTACAACAATAAACAATCGCGATCAGATAGAGGTGGCTGCGGGTTGAGAACCCAATTATCTCATTCTATCAGAAAACTTCTATAAAGAAAAAAAACAATAGGCCTCCCTGGTGGAACAAAAACCTGAATACGCTAAGAAAAGAAGTCCTGTTTCAATCGGGCAAAAGTAGGGGAATGGGAGGCATATAAAACCCACTAACACACTAAACAACAAATAGGAAAGCAAAAAAGAATCCGGGGAAAAGGTTCTGTGAAGGTATCTGGCAAAGGGGCAGCCTATAATTCATAGGATTCTCTCTAGAGAACCGGTCAGGAGTTAGGATCACTGAAAAGACCAGACGGCTCCTTTACCGAATCAGAAGACAGACGTTGGAGCTTCAGCAAAAACTCACTTCCCAGGATTTAAACTGATAGGCAGCCAAAAATCCCCTGCTGGACGTTAAAACGGCCCCCAGAAGAGCGACTGGCTGACTTCAAAAGATAAACAGCACAACGATACGGGGTGCAGTGGGCTCAGTCCTCCCCTATAAATAGCCGGTTGAAGATGGCATCTTTCCGGCACTGTTAAAAGTCGGTCTGTAGTGATGCTACCCTTTCTAATAAGACTTTTTAGAGCTAGCCTGATGTGGAATTACATACGGCACACCATCCTAGAGGGTAATGAATCCGCAGGCCTCCTTGCCAAAAGGGGGGCGGTAACAAAATTCACAGGCCGGAACCGGTCATCGGAATATCTTATGGAACGGCCAAGCAGTTTATATCAGCTTGGACACAAAGAGAAAATCTTCGGTACTGGCATTGACTTCCGGGTCTCAGACACTCGAAGGCCTTCATAAGCCCACCGAACCAACATTGTACTGTCAAACTACTGGAGCAATCAAGGATACACCTTAAAACTCTAGTGGGACTGTACACGGGACACTGCAGATTAAAATACCACATGCACAAGATCGGCCTAGCGAAAGACGCCGAATGCCGCATGTGCATGGAGGGGGATGAATCGACAGAACACATACTTTGTTCGTGCCCAGCAATGGCACGACTAAAATTCGCAATCCTCGGCAATGACACCTTGTTGCCGGGGGAGGTAAAAGATCTCTTTCCCAACAGAATCATCAGATTTATTAGGGACCTGGTGGGAGAAATATAAAAGGGTGTGAGCCACAATAGACCGATCGGACGTGGTGGACCCACTCACTTTAAACCTACCTACCTACCCTTTTCCCTATAAAGGCAGTTCTATCCGCCTTCTGTTAGATCTCTTCCTAAGAACCTGTTTGTTCTGGATGGATAAGCCCTTTCCCGTGAAACAGGCGCCGGTGACTTCAGGGGCACCTTTCGAAACGGATTTACCCGTTTCGGTCAGCGCCCTTTGTCTGCTTGAGACCTTGAGTGGCACCAGCGCACCTTTGTCACTTTTTTCCTATGAAAGCGGTTCTGTCCGCTTTCTGTTTGAAGCTAGGGAAGTAATGGTCCACCACGGCAGAGCCCCGCATTACCGCAGTAAGGCTAGATACTCTGAGAGGTCGCCCTGCATCTCAGAGGCACAGTTGGAAACACCTGTTTAAGGCACAGAATGTCATTCACTCATCAGCACGGTATGCTAACACCTTGTGTTAATCCTTGTGTTCATCTCGGATCCCGTTCCATACGCTAGCCAAAAGAGTTGCCAATAACCAGCAACTCTAGCGCATGTTCCAAAAGATCCTACTGGGCCCAACCACGACAACGACGTGTGAACACAGCGGTTAGGAGCCAACCCAGTAGTACGTATAGGAAAAAAAATAGCAAACCTATTAATTGCACATTCTATAGGATTCTTACTTTTAGCTGCTATATGATTTTTTTATTAATCTCGCCGTGGAAACTTTTAATTAAAAATCATTGTTTATTTAATAATTTAATATAGCCTGTCCAGGATTTTTTCAGCAAACCCATTTTTTATTTACTTTTTAGTGTATTAAATTTAATTTATAACCTGTCTCGTTCATTAATCATCCCAGTGAAGATCAATTTAGGGCCGGATCTTCTACTATAAGGAGCACTCGAGGCTAATATCCAGGGCGGTAAATTTTCTACGACGGCGAAGTTGCTTTAAAAAATGCATTTGTGTTGAAATCATCTTCATTTTATGGTAAATAAAATATTTTTTTCATTATAAAAATTATGTTTAGAATTATTATACACCTTAGAACTTTATCAACAAAACAGTTTTGGTGTCTCTAATTTTATAAATTAACAGCTGCAAAGTTCACAGGTCTGGAGACACAGTAGTGTTTTGCGCCAAGTTCGCACACACATAAGTAGGTACTCAGTTACGTATCCTAAAGATAGAGGATATATGAATTATTTATAATAAAGTTGTAGACAATTTTAGTTTAATATTTTGAAAGATTGTTATTAAATATACAAGTAGGTTGTCATTTAATAATAGAGAAATATGGGTGGTGCTGTAACCTTATGCAGTATTTACAGAAGCGCTATTTTGACAGTTACGTTATGCGCTTACGATTTTTAACGTCGCGGGTAGTAATAAGGTTTAACCCCGCGTGTCTTTTAAAATACCGCATAAAAGTTCATCCCAAAAGAAATTATACCCAAAATTAATAATTTCATCACATTGGCAACACCGGTAAGTTCAAACTTCTATAAGATAATCTTCTTGACAAAATGGTGAGTCTAAATACTTTGATATAGGTCAATGGATTGCATTTTTGCAAATTACCAAAACTTTCCCTAAATGCTACTTAAGATGCGCACATTTTTTTGTTTGTTCATATTCTTTTGGGGATAGATTTATCTTGACTATTTATTTTGAGGCTGAAATCCTCAGCAGTGACCGAGTCTCATTTCCATCAATACTGCTGATCAGGGTTATGACAACACTTAGGCGAGCGGACGGTTGCTTAGCATGAATTTTCTTTGATTTCAGTCTAAGTTCACTGTCCATTATTTTTTCTGGATGTTTAAATTATTTATTTATATATTTCACGGACCAAGTCCTTTTAAAAATAGATACATTAAAATATATTAAAAAAACAATTAACAGTCATATAACAAAAACTAGCGTATAAAATCATCATTATCAGTTAATAAAATAAAAAAACAAAGTTTACAGTTTGTACCTTATATGGTTTTTAAGTGCACCCTATGATATTATGTTAAACAAGTCAATGTTGAGTTCATTAGCATATTTCATTTTCATTATTCGCTAGCCCATTTTTCAATAGGTGGTTCGATGTTGTTGAATTTTAATGTTTTTTTATCCCTAAAGGATATTGGTGAAACATATAAGCTAAGCTATAATATAATATTATATTATATTTTTAATTGTTATTACATTTAAAATGGACAAAATTTTAAAAACTATCTACTTATAATATTGTTGGTCGAATCCACTTCTGATTTATTGCTGAAGTCACAACATGTTAACAATTCTGACAAATACAGATAAGTAACCAGAATTTTGTCGGCTTTAGCTTTCTTGTCTAGCTTTAAAACTTAAAATTGCATAGCGCCTCACATTGTCACCATACATGCTTAGGTACAACTTCTTCCCCCTAAAGACCCTGCATGGGTTGTCCACTTGCTTATTTAGCCTACATTGTCCCGTAAGTTGACCTTCTGTTACCCTTACTGCCTTGCGACTGTGATTCAACAGCCACGAGATTCTCAGTCTATCCAGTTTTGGATAAATATTTTTAAAGGACTGCCAGAAATCCCACAAAATTATTCTGGTCCCACCATATCCTTGTTTGAGCATTCTTAGCTTATCTATGTGCCTCCTTATTTTCTGGGTGGTCTTCATGGCGTTGAATTCCGACCACCGACCACAGTCAGATTGTTGTTTAATCCAATTTTCTTTAGGGTAGGCATAAAGTCCAATTCCAATTCTGGAGCTATTTTTTTTAATAGGCGCTTGTCCGAGTAAATGACAATGTTTTCCATTGTACTCGTATTATTAATTCTCTAATCTCCAAGTCACATTGTTGTATTGCCGCAATTTTCGCTTGAAATATTCTAACTGTTGCTCAAGACTTACCGCTATTTCTATCCTAAATTTGTCTCCGTAGATGCCTATTCCAACTCTTGGTTGGTTTTCAAACCATCGATACGCCAGATTAGTTTTACTCTGAGAGGAGCGACCCCTTCCAGTCTTTGCTCTCAGGTATAATAGTTTAAAAATGCTTGCTGAAATTATAGGAAAAAATAATTTAAATTAAGGAGATTTTGTAAAGGAAGTTTACTCCTGATCCTCCTTTTTTTTAGCTCCTTGTCCTATGGAGTCCTGACTGTTTTTAACTAACATTTTAACTTCCTTAGGTATTCGTCTTAACAACTAAAGATTTTAGGGAGAAAACCTTCGTAAGGTATTTTTAGAATAACATAATAATTTAAAAAACTCACAATTTTTCTATCTTTTAAATTCAATAAAATTACTTATTAAAAAAAATAGAAGTTAAAGCCAAATTTCATTGTGAGCCCATGTGTAATTTTGCCACTGTGTATAATACAAATGTTAATGATATATTTTGGACAATAAAAGTTTTGTATTAATTCTTGTTTTTCGCAGTATTGACTAAAGGTTATCATCAGGTTTTTGTGTTTTTAAAAATTTAATTAAAAATAAAACAGTTTTGAATTAATTAAGCATGCTAATTTACTTTTGTTATTTTTTTTCTTTTAATGTTAATGTTTTATCAGTAATAACACTGGTCAACAAAAAATATATTTTCTGCGTGGTTTCCGATTGTATTTTTTTTATAAATTGGCATGAGATTATTTAAAATAAATGTGTTAAAAAAACTGAAATATCTATTTTTTAGAAAAATTTATTTGTTTAAAAAAATTAAAATAACCAAAGTTTTAAATGCAATTAATTTAAAAAAAAATGCTATATAGACGCTCTTGTTCTTTTTGTTGTTGTTTTTTTATTGTATGAGATAATATACTCTTATTTTAATGTTTAACAAAAGTCTGCAAGCATTCCTGACCACCATTTTACATGGTATCTTTTTCTTATCGCCATGATATCTTCATAAAATATTTCTCCCTGTTCATCGCTTAGAGCAGGGGTCTCCAAACTACGGCCCGAGGGCCACATCCGGCCCGCGGACAGATTTTGTCCGGCCCGCGGAGAGCTAGCATACTTGAAAACACCTTTTAGAGAACAAATAATTTTTATAGCAAATTAAATTTAGTTTACTGAAGTATTCTAATTTTATGTTGAATAATTATTAATATGACATCTACATTGATATGGTCATGGGCTAACTCCGCTAACTTATAACATTCTTGTAGGCTTATTGTTATTGTTTTTGTGATAAGTTGGATAAAGAAACACAGAATTGTAACGAGTAAAGACATGTATAATATGCAGAAAATTTAACTTCAGTATATAATAACTAACAAATTATTGAAATGAATCCAACTAACATTTTATACATTTTAAATAATCACATAACTTATAACAAACATAATGACATATGAAATACTAATGAGATTTATGTAATTGAGATTTTCCACTGACAATAGTTTGTAGTTGTGGACTAATTTTACTTGTACCAATTATTAAAAGAGATTTAAGATGCTCATCAGTTAATTTCGATCTGTAAACATTTTTTGTGTACTTCATTTTGGAGAAGGTTTTCTCACACAAATAAGTAGTACCAAAAACAGAAAACAGACCACGAGCAAATTTATGCAATTTATCAAATTGTGTCAGTGGAAGACTCTTATAAAATTCCAACAAAGATGAGTTTTGATATTTGTTCTTAATTATATCACTGCATTGTAGATCAATCATTTCCATTTGAAGTTCCGGGGCTAGGGTTTCAATGTCAGTATCAAAAGGATTCTGAAAAATCTTAATTTGATTCGCAATGGCATCAAAGTCCGAAAAACGAGTATCAAAATTTATCTTCAAAGCACTCAAAGTTTCGATTGCAAAATCGATAGGAAACTCAGTCTCAGTAGTGTGGCTGAATATTTCACATGTTTTAAAATGTGAAAAACATTTACTTCGTAATTGTGATTGAAACAGTCTCAATTTCTTTCGGAATGATTTGATATTAGTGTATAAATCAGGAAGATGCTGGTTTTCTCCTTGCAATCCCAAATTCAGTTCGTTCACATGTTTTGTCAAATCAACATAGAATGCTAACTTCCACAGCCATGCGTTGTTTTGTAATTCAGTAAGAGGGCGATGCTTTTCATTCAAAAAATTTCGATCACTGCTCGAAGTTCAAAAAGCGCTGAAGGACTTTCCCACAACTAAGCCTGCGTACGGCAGTATGATAAGGTAAGTCAGTTTCTCCAATCTCTTCAATAAATTGTCGGAATTGTCGGTGATTCAGCCCAAAAGATATGATAAAATTAACAGTTGATATGACTGGTTTCAGAACGTCAGACATATCCAAACATTTTCCGCACAAAGACTGTTGATGAAAGACTAATGGTTTTGAACCACCGTCATTTTCTACAGCCTTTGACACAAGAGCGACCACTCCTTTATCTTTCCCACTCATGTTTTTGCCTCCATCAGTTGTAATACATTTCAAGTTTTTCCATCGAAGGTTATTTTGATTAATGGCCATTTCAACTCCTTTAAAAATATCTGTACCAGTAGTTGTGCCATGAATACTATACATATCAAGGAGTTCTTCGTGCACTTCATAGCTTTTATCTACTCCTCGAATATAAATCAACACCTGAGCAGTATCTGACACATCCGTTGACTCATCCAAGGCCAAAGAAAACCACTCAAAATGTCCATTTTTGTCGAACAGTTGAGAGGATATATTTTCAGCGATGTTTTCTACCCTTCGAGCCACAGTGTTTGCTGATATACTGACAGTTTTTAATAAATTTACCTTTTCAGGGCACATTTCTTCGGCTGCTGCAATTATGCATTCTTTGATCATTTCTCCATCGGTGAATGGTTTTCCACGTTTTGCAATTTCAAGAACCACACGAAAGCTGGCTCGAGTTGCAGCCTCTTGTTCAGTTTTGAGTTTTGTGAATGAAGATTGCTGCGATTTCAATCCGCGCTGCATAGCTTCGAATTTTTAAAGTCCGCAAACTTCCTGTATATTTTGAGTAATTTTGAAAATGTTTTGTTTCATAATGACGTTTAATGTTATATTCTTTGAGAACGGCTATGCTTTCATTGCAAATCAAACATAGCGCATTGCTACTGGACTCAATTACGAAATACTGAATGTTCCACTGATCTTTGAATTTTCTGCATTCACTATCAATTTTTCGCTTCTTTTCCATACTACTAATTCACACACAAAAGCAACAATTCAAATCAAAATACTGTTATAAAGATGTCTTAAACTTAAACACGCACAAACACGTTTTAAGGAGGTGTGCAATATTTTATTTAACAACAGTGTCATAGGAACTGACTTGTGCTTGCGCCACTAGCCTTCTTATATATTCCAATTACTGCCATCTAGAAGTGAGTGGAAGACACCAAAACTTTCTCGAACCAACGAGATTTTCTGTACTTGCTATTAGCGCCATCTGTTAGCGATAGAAGGTACTACCTATTTCCGCTTGTGTCCACCAGATGTCGTGTCACGTTACTCCTCATGGCTCGTACTCTACGACTAATCTAGAAATTACAGATAATGACAGGAAAATTAATAATATGCAGTGTTGCCGTTTTGCGGACTTTAGTCCGATTTGCAGCCTTTTTTAAACGTTGTGTACTTTTTCGGACTTCTTTTTTCATCAGTGGACTATTTCACTTCTTACCACCGGCAACAATGATAATATGGTTTTGGCCCTCGGAACTTACTGGAGTAATCAGTATGGCCCTAAGGCTGGAAAGTTTGGAGACCCCTGGCTTAGAGCATCTAAGTTTTATGAAACAAAATCTAAATGGAAATTAAACAAATGAATCTTCAGAGATATATGAGATACATGACCTTATATTTTTTAAAAATTTGGAGGCTCCTATGTTTGTTAACTTTCTATTTCCCAAAAAATGTTTTGACTTTTTAATAAAAGAAGACAAATTTCTTCTCTTTTTAATTTTGCAATAAAATTAAAATCACCTTCTTTATACTAAAATTCCTTCATTTAATATAGCTTTACCTAATCTAGGAAACAAAGTTTTCAAATACAAAAAGCCTGTTCTGTTTAAATTCATAGCTCTAACGGAGTTATTCATAACAGGGATGTTCCTCATCCGCAATTGCGGAACTTCCGCATCAATTTGGACATCTGCATCCACTTACGCATACGCAATAAATCTATGGGGCGTTTCATGTGGATGCGGATGTCGCACAAGTTGATCTGCAAGAAAGAAATTAGGTAGGGAGGGCGAGTGACGCGTACTATCTACACGTGATCATTGGCCAATAGAAGCGAAGAATCCGTTCGGTGACAAGTTCCGACTCCGTCCGTTTGATATTGTGGTTAGTTGTGGTCAGTAGGTAATTATTTAGGAAATAAAATTGTAAAAATAAATACTATTCATGCTATTTTACTTCTGCACCCATATAGTTTCTTGTAAAAAAAATAAGATCGGCATCCGCACTCGCGGATGTGCGTGTTTAAAAATTTATTCGCATCCGCATGTGAAAAAATCTGCATCCGCAATATCCCTGATTCATAAGGCCTTATTTGATGTGTAAAGGTAAGAAAATAGTATTGTTTGTATCTAACGTGTTTTTGGAAATATTTTTTTTTTGCATGGAAATAAAATTACCTTTAAGGGGCGATTTTTTTTGATATACAGATTTTATTGTGATGTTAGTTTTGTAACGTATTCTTAAAAATGGACCTAAAAAAATAGGCTTGAGGACATTTTAAATAATCTTCTTCTATTTTCAGATTAGTTCATTTTTTGTCTGACAATAAATTCCTAAACAAATGGTGATCATTTTTCGGATGATCAGATTTTTGTTCGTTTTTTTATTATTAAAATATTTTTTAAAAGTACTACAATTCAACATAGGGCGTTTTCTAATAGAATGTCGATATTTAAGGAGACGATTTTTGGGTCTATTTTAAAAAGAAAACTTTTTATGAACGTATGTCCTTAACGTCTTAACTTTTGAGATACAGGGTGGTAAAATTTTCTAAAATGAATCATTTATTATTAATATCTGTAATACCACTTAAGATATTTTAATAAAATTTGGCACCCATGTACTATGTATTAAGACGCATTTTTAAATATACCCCATTTTTTTTTATTTTCACCAATGGCGTTGTGACGGAATTTGACCTGCCTATTTTGGCAGACATTGATGGTACGTCACTGATTTTTCTTAAAATAAAAATTATTTTTAAAATTCCCAATCATTTCTAAGCAGAGTTATATAATATTTTTTTTTCAATCCGTTGCACGGTTCTCGCTTAAAAAAATAAAAACAGTTTCTCTGCATGATCATAACAATATCGGTCAACAATATCACCATGCAGAGAAACATCTTTTTTGTAGGTGAAAACCATGCGTCGAACTAAAAAAATCAAGAATAAAATTAGAAATAAACATGCAACTAGAAAAATTAAATCTACATATTTCTCTGCACGGTGATATTCTACTGCACAATTATTTTTTTTTTAAACGAAAACCATACATTAGATTTAAAAAAATCAATGGATCAACTTTGCTCAGAAATGGTTGGGGATTTCAAAAACAATTTTTATTTAAAGAAAAATCAGTGACGTACCATCAATGTCTGCCAAAATAGGCAGGTCAAATTCCGTACCAACGCCACTGGTGGAACTTAAAAAAAAATTGGTACACTAAAAAATGCCTTTTGATACACAGTACATGTATGCCAAATTTCATTAAAATATCTGTGTAATATAAGTGTTATTACAGATATTAATAATAAATTATTTAAATTTTAATAAATTTTTTATTAAAATCTTACCACCCTGTATCTCAAAAGTTAAGATGTTTATGACATACACTCATATAAAGTTTTCTTATTAAAATGGACCCAAAAATATCCCGCTTAAATATTAACATTCAATTAAAAAACACCCTGTATACTTACCAGGACAAGACTGTCACATTTAAAGATAATAATAATTAAAACATGCATCACTTCTTTTCTTGTTTATTGTAGTTTATATGTCGTTTTTTATGTAGCAAAAATTTTAACACTTAAGAAAAAAGTAAAAACGAGGACAAAGTGTAAAAAAGCTCCATAACTTTCATTTTCAAGGTTACTGCTGTAATCAGCCAGACATTAAATTAGAAAATAAAAAAGTCATTTTTATTGAATGTCCCTATTTTTCTATACCTTGATCCACTGTGCAACGCTTCCATTTAGTCTGCTCAAGAAGTTATGTCGTCAGTGCATCCATGGAGAGCGCCCTATAGTGCACTGTTGCCAGTGTAAGGTGTAAGACTATTAATGGCAAATATCCATATCGTTATTGGATAAAATTGGTTTGTCATTTAGCTAATAGTTGTTGTGGAGACTGCTGTTATAACTACCACACACACTCCGAAAATCCTCAGAGGAAAAACTGCGCTGGCCTGGCGTTAAGAATTTCCGGAGTGTGTTTGTGTGAGAACGCCTTTGTTCTCCGCACTGTGCGGACCGCCGTCCCAGCCTGGGCAGCTTCTCCTCTGAGGATTTCCTGAGTGTGTGTGACTGGCATTAGGGAATGCTGATTTTTGAGTTTGAGAAATTAAAATGGAAGCCACAAAGAAGAAAATGTGCCTCTTATATTGAGATGGTGGCAGTTGTAGAGTCTTATTTTGCGGGCAGCCAAGGACAAAAACTATTATCTTGCTAATCCTAAGATGCTTTCCAAAGTAGGCAATAAATGTATTTAACTTTAGGGAAACTATTATGAAATGTAATAATAACGGTTTTTTTTCATTTTTACTAGGGGTGTACAAATAGTTGTCGAATCGAATCGAATGGTCATATTCAATTCGAATTTCGAATCGAATATTCGAGCTATTCGAATAGTTTGAACTATTCAAATAATTCAAACTATTCGGATGGTTCGAACTATTCGATTGATTCGTACTATTCGAATGATTCGAATAATTCGAACTATCCAAATAGTTTGAACAATTTGCATTTAGTATGTTTTTAAATAATTAATTGTATAAGCTAATTATAAGAGTCGTAGTAGCTATTTAAAAATAATAATACGAACGAAACGCTTAAACTTTCGATTTGAAATTACGTCTTTAATTACTAAAATAAAGTATTTTCCATAAAACTTGTTTTAAGACTAATTTTAAGATTTAATAATTAAAGATAAAAAAATTGGCTAAACTAATTTATAGCCCAGTCAAATAGTACGTTGTAATAAGCATGAAATAGGCTATTTAGTTTTATTGTTTTAATTGGTCTATTAGGGTGCTAATAACAGTAATCTGTGGTTTCCCACCAAAAATTTTGATGGGAGAACTTTTGACAGCCCAAAAAACACAAATTTTTTGAACTTTTTTCAGTTTTTTCGATATATCTCGGAAACCAATAGTCTTATTGATTTTTTTATTCCGTACTTTTTTAAAGAACATTAAATTTCCTACAATTTTTATTTACTAAAGTCGCGGTCTAACTTTAACAGCAAGCGAGCTACAGTCCGTCAAAAATTGTCTATTTTTGCCAACATTGCAAAAAATCGCCAAATTCTCCTATTAACTCCTTTATATTTTTTTTAACTCGTCCAAAGTATTATAAGAAACATAAATTTGATTAGGGTTGAAAATGGTTGACTTAAAAAAGCCAATAAAACTTGTATTTTTGAAAAAAGATGAAGACTTAGTTCGAAATGGGGAACATATTATCAACGCATCAATAAACGCATTAAAACTGCATGAGCTTATCTGTTAAGGTAATTCTGTAAAAATCTTATACAAAATGCCATTTGATGAAAATGTTTTAAATATAGTGTTTCAAATATATTGGTTTGTCAAGTTTACATTGTTAAATACGTTTTTTGAGTGCCTGCTGCACATATCATATCGATTAGAAATTAAAAGTTGGCAAGTCAAGGGCAAAGAAAATAAAATATTTAAAAACAAGAATCAAAGTAATTTTAATTAGAATGGTCCTCATAATTCATAAACCTAACCTGGTATGGCCCACAAATGATGGAAATACTGCTAGGCGTTTTTCCATAACCCACAAATAAGTGCATAAATCACAGAAGTAAATTGTAAATTAATTGAAAATATTTGTTTAATTTTAAAAATAAGTGCATAAAACAAAGAAATGAATTAAATTTTGTTTAGATCTAAAGAGCATTATAAAACTAATAGAAATGAATTTAAATTTTGATTAGATCAGACAAGAACATTATATGTATCATTGTATAATTGGTACTATATGCCCAGTACAGTTCATAAGGTATTAGTTCACGGGGGTGATATAATCGAATTTTTTGACTCACCAGTTGGTCAGCTTTCGGAGAATGCTTTGGAAGCAAGACATAAAGAATGTCGAAAAATTCGGTTAAATAATGCCCGTAGGTGCTCTAGAATATCTGCAAATACTGATATAATTAGAACGCCTTTGTTAACATCCGATCCCCATTTAGCTAGCCTCAGAAAATTTAAATCTAAGGAAAACTGTACCAAACTCGATTTTCAGTTAGAAAAGTATTTTTTGTATTAAAAATTCTGTGGGTTCCTTTATTTCTTTAGATATTTCGTACCTTAAGTTTAATTGAAGAACCAAGTAGTTCTGATTCAGAATAATTAGCCTAAAATTTTATTTATGATTCATTTTTGATTATTTATTTTGTTTTGCAAGCTAGCTAGTTTTATATTAAAATGTATCTACTTATTTTAATATGTTTTATTTTTCAATTTTAAAAAAATAAGTAAGCTCTGTATTTCGGCCACACTGTATACATGAAATTATCATGCCAAAAACCCAACCAAAACAAAAAAATCGACGGATCCAAGCGTTTTTTCAAGAAAGAAACACCCGAATTTTGAATGAATTTATAAGTTATTTTAGGGACATACTGTATACCCCAGTCGTGGCACCAAAACTTTAAAAACTCCTTAGAAAGTATAAGCGACGGGCTGTGGATAACAATTTATTTTTGTTTTTAAATTGCATTTGGTGTAATCAGAGTTATGATTTTTGTCGACGTCGTAAACCAAGAAGTAAGCGAAAGCGGGCGGCTAAAAGCACGGGTTCGTGTCTATTTTCTAATCGCGTTTCATCACGCCAATAGTAAAGGCCTGCCAGCAACACTGTTTAACTTTCGTTCAAGGATTGAAATGCATAGCGCGAAAATCTCTCGATGGACATCGGCTCGCGTTAGCCAAAGTCCATTAGGGGTATCAAAAATATAACATTGAATGGTTTATCTTATCCGTAGTAGTATTATCTTTGGTCGTACCATAAGATCGTAACACTGTGCGTCACCCCTCCCTTCTTCACTCCTCCGCTTTAAAAACCAAACCTAGGGCTGTTTTAAGTCAACCACTTTCAACCATAATCAATTTTATGATACTTATAATACTTTGGACGACTTATAAAGAAATATGAAGAAGTTAATAGGAAGATTAAGATAGACACGAGACTTTAGTCAATAAAAATTGTAGGAAATTAAATGCTCTTTGAAAAAGTACAGAACAAACAAAACAATGGGACTATTAGTTTTCGAGATATATCGAAAAAACTGAAAAAAGTTCAAAAAATTCGTGGTTTTTGGGCTGTCAAAAGTTCTCCCATCAAAAAATTTGGTGGCAAACCACATATTACTGTTATTAGCACTGTAATAGACTAATTAAAACAATAAAACTATAGCCTATTTCATACTTACTTGGGCCCTATTTTAAATGACAATTTAATTGGGCAATTAATATATTTTAGTATTTTAAAAGTAACCACCCCAACAAGTTTCCAATATTGTGGATTCAATATTAATGAGTGCAATTCAAATACACTCTGAATTTTAAATTATTACAAACATTTTAAAATTGCAGCCAAAATAAATTTCTGTTTTTGAATAATCAAAAAAAAACTTTTCAATTTGGGTATTTCAATTATTCAAAAGATTCGAATCATTCAAATAGTTTGATATATTCGAACAGTTCAAACTATTCGAATAGTTCGAACAATTTGAATTATTTGAATAATTCGAACTATTCGAATAGTTCAAATTATTCGATAGTTTCGAACTATTTCAATTATTCAAATATTCGATTTGAAATTCGAATCGAATAATTCGTATTCGATTCGCCTCGAATAATTCGAATATTCGCACACCCCGAATTTTTACCTTCAATATACCTCAAGCCAAAAATCAATTCTTTCCCTAATTTAGTTGCAGGTTTTTTAACCCAGTTTCTCACGTAGGGTGTTAATGAAAACTACTGAAAGCATTCCTGGTTATTTTATTGTTAAAAGTTATCCATCGAAAATTTATGTCACGTTGGTTTTTTTCGCGTATTATGTATTTTTTGTTACTTAAGGCAAGAACTTTTTAAAGTGTTACTTTTGTGTTTTTATGAATTAAAATTTAAATGTAACTTTCAGAAATTCGGACAAAATTACAAAACCAAAAGTTCGAATGTGTATTTTAAAATAATGCATGTTCCAAAAGATTTAAGGACCAAGATGGAACTCGGAAAACCTGCGGATTTTTCGTTTAAAAGGTTGACTGTTATTAAAGGTTAGTGAAAACTTTCTTTACTAAATTTATTTATTTATTTATTTTTAACGGTATTATATCCTCTTTAATCTATAAAGTCATTATAGGTAATGAAAGGTTAATAAGTGTCAATAGTGCCACTGTCACTTAGAAGACATAAATATTTTAAAGTAATTTAATATTTTCAAATATTATTATATATGGACGAGTCCACATTAAGACCAGGAATTCCAGCAGATTTTTCTTTCAGTGGAATTAAGACCAACGATGCGAACTTCTTTTTGAAAGGTACCTACTTAAAGATTTCTTCCATACCTACTAACAATTATAACGCACTATCCGACCTTTTGCATAAAAACTACACCAAAAACAGTTATGTAAAATAAGGGCCAAGTTCCAATCCAAAAATCTCGGCCTCCTGAAATCTAAAATTGAACCAAATTCTATCCACAATTTTGTTTTACTTTTTTTGACTTGACAAGTTTTTTACTAATCTGTATGTATAAATGGAAGTTCTTTTTTTATTATTACAGTTTTTTTCATTCAATCTGCATAATGTAAATTCCTTTTTTTATTCTACAAAGTACTAATATACCACTGATATTGTTTTTTTAGTTTTATAAATAAAGACTATAGAAATTATTAAAATTAATCTGCAGTATTTAAAAATTAGACATGCTAATTCATAAGTCAAGCTGGGCAAACAACTAACGCACCAGCGGCGGGGAGACGTCGTGGGTAAGTAATTGCAGGACCTGTATATTTTGCTGGTCGACTATTTCTAATTATGCTAACTCTTTGAAATTTTGCGAAACCCTAAAGGTAGTAAACACCAATTATATAGTGAGAACGGAAAGGTTGGAACAAATTCATTTAAAATTCAGGTGTTTATTTTTGGGAAAAACGCTCGGACACGTCGATTTTAGTTGCCGGTTTTTTTAAAGTAATGTCATATATAGCGGGTGACCCAAAAACAAGTTATGACAATTTGTTTCTTTTTTTTAATGGAAAGGACCATTTTTCATATGATTTTTAAATTCTGTATAAGATTATAAAAATATTTCAGGTATTATGTTCTATACCTAAATTTAACTGTTTCCGAGAAAAACAGAATTTTAAAATTTCAAAAAAAAAACTTAACTTAACTTACCTATCTAAATTAATTAAGTATATTCTAGGTTACCTCATACTGACAGTATCGGTTGACGTCTGTCTTAAGCAATTTTGTCTAAAGTCAAAGTGCCCAGCCAAAGTTTTTCAATAAATTTCTAATTTTATAAAATGGTACGTCTGACTGAAAAAGAGAGAATAGAGATATTGATGATGATCGGTTATGGAGACAGGGTGCGCACCCAAATAAAAGTTTGTGGACTTTTTAATAACAAGTACCCTCGCAGAGGGCCAATATCTCGCTCCACTGTAAGTAAAATAGAAAAAAAATATCGGGATTTTGGTCACGTCAGGGACAATTATACAAAAGGTCGACCTACGTTATCAAAATATACAGAGCTAAATGTGCTAGTGGCAGTTCAAGAAGACAACCATAAGGCTAGTCGCACTATTGCATCAGAAAATGATATAAGCCAGGCATCCGTCATAAAATACTTGAATAAAAACAAATGGCATCCTTATAAACTTCAATTGGTTTATGAATTGAATGAAGATGATCCGATAGACGAGTCGAATTTTGCGAGATACTCATGAATAAGTGTAACAATGATCCACAGTTTTCAAAAAGAATTATATTTTCAGATGAAGCAACGCTTTGCCTGAATGGAAGCGTTAATAAGCAAAACTGTCGGTATTGGGCTACAGAGAATCCTCACTGGATGATGGAATGCCACACTCAATATCCACGGAAAGTTAATGTTTGGGCAGACATTATTGAAAATCGAATTTTGGGACCCCTTTTTTAGAGTTTTTAGAAAATGATTTAGTACCATGTCTAGCGAATTTATATCCTAACCCAGAAGATCCTGATATACCGAGGGATTGTTTATGGTACCAGCAAGATGGAGCCCCGGCCAATTACACTCGCGCCGTACGTGAATACCTCGATAGGGTTTTTCCTGAGCGATGGATTGACCGACGAGGTCCAGTTGAATGGCCAGCCAGATCTCCGGACTTGACCCATTTAGATTTTTTTTGTGGGGTTATCTCAAATCTAAGTCTATGTTAACCCACCCAATAACTTAGAAGATTTAAAAATCAGAATAAGAGATGAAATAAGATTAATTGAACCTTACGTAGTTAATAAGGTTTTAAAGGAATTTGAAGATCGTCTCGGATACTGCCAGGAGGTTGGTGGAAATCATTTTGAACATTTACTAAAATAGTTTTTTCATTTTATTAATTTTTTACTGAATAAATAATATGTTATGATGTTTTAATCTAAACTGCATTTTTCTCGGAAACAGTTGAATTTGGGTATAGGAAATATTTTTAGAATCTTATACAGAATTTGAAAATAATATGAAAAATGGTCCTTTCCATTAAAAAAACGAAATAAATTGTCATAACTTGTTTTTGGGTCACCCGGTATATATGACATTACTTCAAAAAAACCGACAACTGAAAACTAAAATCGACGTGTCCGAGCGTTTTTCCCAAAAATAAACACCTGAATTTTAAATGAATTTGTTCCAACCTTTACGTTCTCACTGTATGTATTAATGACGATCCAAAATATCCATCCTAAGGGTTGTTTTATCCAACCCCTTGGTAAAAAAGCTTGCTGGTGGACCATTTCTAATAACGTCAAGATGATGAAACTTTGGAAAATAATTAAGATAGTGTAGATCAAAAAGCTGTATTAATGGCAACTCAAAATAATCACCCCTCTAACAAAAAAACTTGCTGGTCGACCACTTCTAACAATGTCAAGACGATGAAACTTTGCAAAGTAATCAAGAGAGTACCGATTAAGAAACTGTATTAATGACAACTTGAAATAACGACCCCGAGGGTTGTTGGTATCATCCCCTTTGTAAAAAAGCTTCTTGATCGACACTATATTAATTATTTTGCAAAGTTTCATCATCTTGACGTTATTAGAAGTGGTCCACCAGCAAGCTTTTTTACAAAGGGGATGATACCAATAACCCTCGGGCTGGTGTTTTTAAGTCGCCATTATTACAGTTTTCTTATCGGTACTCTCTTAATTATTTTGCAAAGTTTCATCGCCTTGAGATTATTAGAAAGAGTCGACCAGCAAGCTTATTTATAAGGGGGTTGGATAAAACAACCCTTAGGATGGATATTTTGGATCATCATTATAACATATAATAGGTGTTTACTACCTTTAGGGTTTCGCAAAATTTCAGAGAGTTAGCATAATTACAAATAGTCGACCAGCAAAATATTTTGCTGATCAGCAAATTAGACAGGTCAGTAATTGCATATACATTCGAATAGTGCAAATATGTATAATCAATTAACATTACAAATATAGATTGGCTTGGATCCACAGCTGCGAGTGCCTCGATAGTGTTCTTAGAGAGCGATGTCCAGTGCTCTAGGAAATATAGAAAAAACGATCGTTTAACCTTTATGAAAGTAAGATTTGCATAGTAAAAATGAGCACGAAATTTCGTGCTGAGTGGTCGGCAAAAAGGGGTGTATACCCCTTATAGCACAGGAGATGAAGCATTTTGGGTGGGAATTTTTTTGTCCTGCATGGATTTACCTGAAATTTTCACAGAGGGTAGGGAATAGCCCAAGGATCAAAGTTTATATCATGCCGAGATGTGCTTTTATCCTGGTGGTGGTTGCCACCCAATCTTGGGGGTGAAATTTTTTTATTACATTTTAACTACAGATATCGATACAGAAAGTAATTTTAAGTAAAAAATGTTCCATTCCATACATTTTTTTCGTTAAACTAATATTTTTCGTGTTATTTGCGAATGAAAGTAAAAGTTTTTCGACTAAAAAATCGACGTTTTTAATGGGGTTTTCACGATTAACTCTAAAAATATGCATTTTATCAAAAAAACTGTTAAAAGCAAAATTGTAGCTTATAAAAAAACTAGACAAAAATGTTATTTTATAATTTCTCTACAACCAATACAGACCGAGCTACGGCTAGTTAATGGTTAGCTTTTGTTCGTCAAATGTTAAATTTGAAAGATTCAAAGTCAAATAGCGGGAAAAGTTTGCATTTTTCAAGGAAAACATATAAGGTCTTTTTTAGAGTATATAATAAGACCTTTCTTTAAAAACAAAAAAGAGTTTTTAGCATGAAAATTGAGCGAGTTATGATAAAAATAAGGTCGGCCCCTACTTTTTTCTACAAAATGATCATTAAAAACAACCCCCTAATTCCCCTCTTAATTAAAATAGATCTGTACCCTTCTGCGACTCTTTATATTTATGTATTATTAATACATTCTAAAAGTTTAACCAAATTAAATGCTTAATTTTAGAAAAATTGGAGCTTAAAGTGAAAACGGTTTTCCGCAATTTCGTAAAAATAGATATTTTCTTCAAACTGGGGATACGAAAAAAATGCTAGAGTACCGAATTATAGCTTTTTTGGTAACAATGACCTTTCATTACATATATTTATTTTCTGTACAATAAATATTTGGCCAGATATGGCCGTTTAAATCCTCTATTTACGAGCGAGCACCACCTTATTCTAGCCCTTTAAACTCATCCCTTTTTAAAGCAAAGGGATTAAAAAGGATTTAATTTAAAAAGCCTTGTAGCTCCTAAAAACACTATAAAATTATTTTTGAACAAACTTTCTATCGTTAAAACTAAAGGAGCTATGTTTAAAAAACCAATCAACTTTTTTTCCGAAAAAGTCGAATAGCCCACTTCGGAACATAATATTCTATAAAACCGGTATATTTTATACTTTTACCGGTATAATTTTTGTATGGAATTCTACTTTCTTTTACTTTTTATATCTATTATATTGGTCTATAACAGGGGTCTCCAAACTACGGCCCGAGAGCCACATCCGGCCCGCGGACAGATTTTGTCCGGCCCGCGGAGAGCTAGCATACTTGAAAACTCCTTTTAGAGAACAAATAATTTTTATAGCAAATTAAATTTAGTTTACTGAAGTATTCTAATTTTATGTTGAATAATTATTAATATGACATCTACATTGATATGGTCATGGGCTAACTCCGCTAACTCATAACCTTCTTGTAGGCTTATTGTTATTGTTTTTGTGATAAGTTGGATAAAGAAACACAGAATTGTAATGAGTAAAGACATGTATAATATGCAGAAAATTTAACTTCAGTATATAATAACTAACAAATTATTGAAATGAATCCAACTAACATTTTATACATTTTAAATAATCACATAACTTATAACAAACATAATGACATATGAAATACTAATGAGATTTATGTAATTGAGATTTTCCACTGACAATAGTTTGTAGTTGTGGACTAATTTTACTTGTACCAATTATTAAAAGAGATTTAAGATGCTCATCAGTTAATTTCGATCTGTAAACATTTTTGTACTTCATTTTGGAGAAGGTTTTCTCACACAAATAAATAGTACCAAAAACAGAAAACAGACCACGAGCAAATTTATGCAAATTATCAAATTGTGTCAGTGGAAGACTCTTATAAAATTCCAACAAAGATGAGTTTTGATATTTGTTTTTAATTATATCACTGCATTGTAGATCAATCATTTCCATTTGAAGTTCCGGGGCTAGGGTTTCAATGTCAGTATCAAAAGGATTCTGAAAAATCTTAATTTGATTCGCAATGGCATCAAAGTCCGAGAAACGAGTATCAAAATTTATCTTCAAAGCACTCAAAGTTTCGATTGCAAAATCGATAGGAAACCCAGTCTCAGTAGTGTAGCTGAATATTTCACATGTTTTAAAATGTGAAAAACATTTACTTCGTAGTTGTGATTGAAACAGTCTCAATTTCTTCCGGAATGATTTGATATTAGTGTATAAATCAGGAAGATGCTGGTTTTCTCCTTGCAATTCCAAATTCAGTTCGTTCACATGTTTTGTCAAATCAACATAGAATGCTAACTTCCACAGCCATGCGTTGTTTTGTAATTCAGTAAGAGGGCGATGCTTTTCATTCAAAAAAATTTCGATCACTGCTCGAAGTTCAAAAAAGCGCTGAAGGACTTTCCCACAACTAAGCCAGCGTACGGCAGTATGATAAGGTAAGTCAGTTTCTCCAATCTCTTCAATAAATTGTCGGAATTGTCGGTGATTCAGCCCAAAAGATCTGATAAAATTAACAGTTGATATGACTGGTTTCAGAACGTCAGACATATCCAAACATTTTCCGCACAAAGACTGTTGATGAATGATACAATGTAAGTCTAATGGTTTGGAACCACCGTCATTTTCTACAGCCTTTGACACCAGAGCGACCACTCCTTTATCTTTCCCACTCATGTTTTTGCCTCCATCAGTTGTAATACATTTCAAGTTTTTCCATCGAAGGTTCTTTTGATTAATGGCCATTTCAACTCCTTTAAAAATATCTGTACCAGTAGTTGTGCCATGAATACTATACATATCAAGAAGTTCTTCGTGCACTTCATAGCTTTTATCTACTCCTCAAATATAAATCAACACCTGAGCAGTATCTGACACATCCGTTGACTCATCCAAGGCCAAAGAAAACCACTCAAAATGTCCATTTTTGTCGAACAGTTGAGAGGATATATTTTCAGCGATGTTTTCTACCCTTCGAGCCACAGTGTTTGCTGACATACTGACAGTTTTAATAAATTTACCTTTTCAGGGCACATTTCTTCGGCTACTGCAATTATGCATTCTTTGATCATTTCTCCATCGGTGAATGGTTTTCCACGTTTTGCAATTTCAAGAGCCACACGAAAGCTGGCACGAGTTCAGCCTCTTGTTCAGTTTTGAGTTTTGTAAATGAAGATTGCTGCGATTTCAATCCGCGCTGCATAGCTTCGAATTTTTCTGTCCGCAAACTTCCTGTATATTTTGAGTAATTTTGAAAATGTTTTGTTTCATAATGACGTTTAATGTTATATTCTTTGAGAACGGCTATGCTTTCATTGCAAATCAAACCTAGCGCCTTGTTACTGGACTCAATTACGAAATACTGAATGTTCCACTGATCTTTGAATTTTCTGCATTCACTATCAATTTTTCGCTTCTTTTCCATACTACTAATTCACACACAAAAGCAACAATTCAAATCAAAATACTGTTATAAAGATGTCTTAAACTTAAACACGCACAAATACGTTTTAAGGAGGTATGCAATATTTTATTTAACAACAGTGTCATAGGAACTGACTTGTGGTTGCGCCACTAGCCTTCTTATATATTCCAATTTCTGCCATCTAGAAGTGAGTGGAAGACACCAGAACTTTCTCGAACCAACGAGATTATTCTGTACGTGCTATTAGCGCCATCTGTTAGCGATATAAGGTACTACCTATTTCCGCTTGTGTCCACCAGATGTCGTGTCACGTTACTCCTCATGGCTTGTACTCTACGACTAATCTAGAAATTACAGATAATGACAGGAAAATTAATAATATGCAGTGTTGCCGTTTTGCGGACTTTAGTCCGATTTGCAGCCTTTTTTAAACGTTGTGTACTTTTTCGGACTTTTTTTTGCATCAGTGGACTATTTCACTTCTTACCACCGGCAACAATGATAATATGGTTTTGGCCCTCGGAACTTACTGGAGTAATCAGTATGGCCCTAAGGCTGGAAAGTTTGGAGACCCCTGGTTTATAAGAACTGCAATGTTGTAAGGGGTGGTTTTTAAGGATTGAAAATTTGCAAAAGAATGAAATTGGTAATATTTCAGGCAGTAATATTTTTAATTATTAAATCTGTCAAGCTATTAATTTTTTGGGCATAAATCTTTTTTTTTTTTAATTTAAGCTCTACCAAGAAGGGTTGAAGGGTTGAGTTATTTTAAAATTGTATTCTATAGCATAAAACAATCATTAATCAACTAATCCAAACCAAATTTTACCCATCTCAAGGTTTAAAATGTTACTCCATAAGTTTTGACAATTAGGGGTATTTTTCACTTTTAAAAAACAAACAGTGCACATCACCATAGAATAAAATTTAAAGAAGAGACTTGGAAGCGCCTAATTCCAAATTTTTATACAAATCGATGCAGGACACAAAAATTGCGAGGTTTTGCAGTTTTTTAGCTACATTTCCGGGACTATAATTATTTATCATCAAGTCGTTTTAATTTGTCAAAAAAAAATTTTTTTGGTTAATTTCATAAAGGCTGAATTATGGTAGTTAAATATTTATTATATTGTAAACTGTTAAAAAAAATTCTACAATAAAAGCGTTATTAAATAATTAAAAAAAAAACATTTTTTGTTGAATTTCGTTATTAAGGGTGATTTTTAAGGGTTGAAACGTTAAAATATAATGTTAGATATAACTCACAACATATAAATAGATTTATTCTAGATATTTAGCTATGATTTTAATTTACATAATGTCTATTTCTATAGTTTTTTAATTTTTTTGCATAAGGGGTGGTTTTTACTTTTTACCCCCTAAAAATAAAAAGCACACCCTAAGCATATATAAACATTGAACTAGAGGGTAAAAGCAACTTAATTCCAAATTTTCATAAAAATTGAAACTGTACAAAAAAATCCGGAGGTCAAAAAGCTTTTTTCTCCCCATCCACTGTACTATTAGAGAGCATAACTGCACCACATAAGTTTCCATTTTCCTAATGTACCTACTTACTCTTCTTCTCGGTGTGCCTTATCCTTTCAGGACGTCTATTCTCGAATCGTGGGAATAATCATATCGAGAGAAATCACCTGTCACTTCGTGTGTGATTAGCTTAACACTTATTCTTGAACCTAGCTGAAGAATCACTTCTCTTAGAATTTTGGAGAAACACATTCTCTCGGAAATTTGTGAGAGAATGGAAACATGTCATAGGAAAAGCTTGAAGAAGTATTTTTGAGGTTATTTACCATTTACCTTGTGTTGTGCATTTTTATTGCTTTTACGGGTACTGCGGGATTTTTGTGATATTTCTTTGCATAAGGAAAAAACTGAACAAGTAAATAATCAAGTAATAATCAAAGGTTTTTGACGATGATGAAGACATTCTGATTTATAAAATGGTCAGGGATGTGGAAGATGCTGACAACACTCTTTTTTTGACCCGTTTTCCACCATATTTAATTTCTTTGTAATTTTTTGCCCCTAATTTTGGCCTTTTTAAACCCAACTTCTGCATCAAATCTGCCAGTTTTAAGTTTAGGGTTCTGTTGAATAAATTTAACCAACATGTTTTTTGTACATTATTTATCGCCGCAGATCTTGATTTCTTTATTTTGATAAAATAAAGTTTATTTACTTTAAACTAAATAAAAAAAACCACAGGACAAACAAACTTCACAATTTTAACCTAACCAGGTTTATCGACTCCTAAAAATATTTCCCTTCAAACACAAGTTGATATACCTTTAAAAATCCCCAAAAAAACTTTTTTTTCATTAATATTAATATACTATTATAATAAAAATTTTAAAAATACTGTTCTTGGATTCGCAAGCAATAAAATTGAGATATGTGATCATTTCTAAGGACTATCCGCTTTTCCTAAGAGAACTCTCACTTCATTAAATTCGAGAATAGACATCCAGGACGTACGTTGGCAATTACATTGGCCCATCTAACTTTATCCACTGCAGCTCGGACCAATTCAATAGAAGTCATATTCGTCCATTGTCGCAAGTTTTTCAGCCATGAATTCCTTCTTCTGCCTGGTCCTCTTTTTCCGTCTATTTTTTCTTCAATTAAGAGTTGTAGCATTCTGTATTTGACGCTTTTCATTATGTGTCTAAAGTAGCTTTTCTTTGTTTCACAGTATTCACTATTTCTGTTTGTTTCTCCATACGGTTTAGGACCTCGATGTTGGTAGTATGGCTTGGCCAAGGAATTCTCAGCATCCTGCGGTAGCATCACATTTCAAAGGCCTCCACTCTCCTACTACTATTAGACTATAAATTGAGTTTTTCTTCTTCCTGGGAGCCGTCTTGATTCACTACCGAAGACAGCGCAGCCTCTTGGGCTTTTTGTGCCTAATCTCTCATTATCTTTTATACCAATCCTCCCATTAGTCGTGTTCCTTCTACAAGTCTGTATAACCCCGAGACTGGTTGGTTGATATATTGTTGATATATTCCTGTTGGCTCATTTTCGGTTGCCCAAACAATGCCTGTCTTTTGTGATTCAACGCTTCACATTCGCACAGTATATGGTAAGCTGTTTCTTCCCCCACGTCGCACATTCTGCAACTTGGGTCCCCATTGTATGGGCCTATCTTGTGTAGGTGTCTTCTTAGATTATCGTGCCCTGTTAGTAAACCTGGTTTGCCCTTGTGCTGTGGTTTTGGTCACTCCAAGGGCAGGTTTTGGTCCAAAATACGGTATGGATCATCCATGTCTTGCTAGCTCATCCGCATTTTCGTTGCCTTCTATTCCCGAATGTTCTGGTACCCACCGGAGACCTACCCTGTTGCGTTCTCCTAGGACTTTCAGTTCTTTTTGGCATTCCCATGTCAGCCTAGATGTTACCTTGGGGTTTACTGGCGCCCCTAGTGATGCCTGGCTGTCTGTTGTTATGCAGATCCGCTTGTTTTTATAAGCCCTTCTGTTATTTCTTTCGCACAGTGCAGTAAAGCATATATTTCTGTTTGAAATACAGAACTGTGTGTTTCTAGCAGAATGGAGAATTGTGAACTCCTCATTTTACTGTGCACGCCCGCTCCAGTTCCCTGCTCAGTTTTGGAACCATCCGTATACCAGATGATCTTCAACCTTGTCGGAGAGATCGAATTGCTGCCACTCATTTCGATCTAGAATTTTTACCTCAAAGTTTTTGTTGAATGAGTATTGGGGAATTATCTGGTCTGTTCTCTCGTCCAGGATGTTGCCGCCAACCTGACTTTTTATGTTGTTGTGTCCCAAACTAGCATAGAAGCTAGTTGGTTTTTGTTGCAGTCGAAAGTAGCCCATTCTTGCCTCTCCCATCACTATTAGGTTAAGTGGAGGAAGGTCCAAGTTACACTCCATGTTGGGGTTGTTGTTATTGCTCCTGTTATAGCTAAGCAAGCAAGTCTCTGTACCTTGGCCAGTTTTGTAACAGCAGTTCTTTGTCGCATTTTTGTCCGCCATAACAGTGATGCATTTGTTATCATAGGTCCTACCACTATGGTGTATAACCAATATACAATGTTTGGCTTAAGGTCCCATAATTTTCCATGTGCGCGTCTGATTAACATAAGAGTCATCTCCGCTTTCTTACTTTTTTTCTGTAGATGTTGGTTCCAGGTAGGTTTAGAGTCTAAGATAACACCTAAATATTTGACCTCTTCCACAATCTTGATTGTTTCACCTCTTAGGAGTCCTAGGTCCTCTAGTTTTTTCCTTTTGGTAAAGGCGACTTTGGCTGATTTGGAAGGGCATATGTTTAGTCCCTTCTTTTTCTTCTATCTGGTAACTACGTTTAGGGCCTGTTGCCTTTTATCCCTAACAATGTTGTTAAATTTTCCTTGGGCACTAGTGACGAGATCAGCAATTGATTAGCCATACTTTTGTTTACATATTATATTTGATAAAAAATGGTTTTTATCAGGTTGGCAGATAGGTAAAGATCGTCTCTAATTCGGATCCCGTACTATATTTTCTTTTTAAAAATATCAATAATTGAAAATTATTTTTACCATGCCCAGCACTAAAGAAAATTGTGAAATTTCAAATAAGTCTCTCAAACAGCTTGCAAAAAAACAACATCCGTTTGGTAAATCTTCTCAACGTGTTCCGAATTTCCGAGGCCTCTGATTTTTGACAGACATGTAACAAGTACTTTACATTTTACACGTTGCCGACGGTGTCACTTGGCTGTCAAAAACCAGGGGCTTCTACTACTTAAGGGATAATCGAACGTAGTATATCCTTTGTCTCTTAAAAATGTACAGCCCAGGGACACTATTCTTGGCCATTCGCTTCTTTCACGATCCATCAAATCTGTTGATAAATTAAATGAAAATTCGACGGATTCTGAAAGATGCGAACGACCAAGAATAGTACTCCTGGTCGGGATGCAATGGATTTCAGGTCCGGGCAGTCGTCAGTCGTGCTGAACGGAATTACGTCGTCGAGTCCAACAGTGGAACAAAAGTTTCGTTCCACTGTAGGACTCCGAAAGAGTTGACTTGTATGCAGCAGTTGCTCTCGCTATGCGATAGAAGTACAAAACTTTCATATGTTTAATAATTCTTATCATATTTTTTTCAGCTATTGGACTAGAGGGAGCAAGATACACGAGAGTGGGAGGCGTTCCAGAGAGAGGTCCCGAAAAACGATTTCTAACCAAATCACTATGGCTTAACAACAACAAACTGAAAAGTACAAAGAATATTGATGAATTGGTGAATGCTGCTATAGAATATCCGGATCAATTAGGATGGATTGACTTTTCTTTTAACTACATTACAGAAATTGAAGAGGTATAGTCTGTCTCAAAGTATATCGTTATGGCTTTTGACGGACCATACCCCAATAAACCTTTAACGATTTTATTACCTATTGTTATTGGATAAACCCATTTGCTCATAAGGGCAGGGGTGGGCCAGGTATTTCTTGAGTATTAACAGTTAGGCATATAAATATTGTGGCTAATATTTTAGTGGCAGTGTTGAATAACCGTTTTTACTGTGCGTTTCGAAAAAGTTGTTACTAGAATATAAATATGTCGCGTCGAAATCATTTGTCATTAGATGCAAAACAGGTTGTGAAAAATGTGTATGAAACTTTAATCAGTAGAGGTCTAATTAAACAAGAAGCTTTAAAAGAAACCTGAGGCCCGATCCTGTAAGCAAATTTTTTGACATTCCTTTTCTCTATCTCTTTCAAAACAGTGACAAACTTATGAGTTACCTTTAAATGCAACAAGAACATGTGATCCCTATTTTGACATTATCTTTCCTTATATTTTTACAGAGTCCCAGCCCTGTCTACTTACAAAAACTCCAATATCATTAATAAGGAAAATTATTATTATTATTGAATAATTGAACAAAAGAAAGAAACGTAGTGATTTTCAATAACACCGTATAGACAATAGTGATCAGGATCTTATAAGAAGGACAATATATTGTCTTTATGAAAGCTAAGTTATTCCTATTCTTTAAATACCGCAAAATAGACAAAAGACAAGTAGTAATGGAATCGCACAGATTACACTGGGAGATTTAATTACCTTCAAGAAAGTAAAAGATATAGGTTAGAAAACAGATCCATAATTTACCTTGATGAAAAATGGTTCGATACACACGACACAGTATCCAAAGGATGGGTTGATTCCAGTCAAAACTGTCAGACGAAAGCACCTTTAAATAAAGGAAAACGTATTACCATAATACACGCTGGTTCAGAAGACGGATTTGTCCCAAACTGCTTGCTGTTGTCTGCAAAAAATATTAAGGATTCTAGCTTGGATTATCACGAGGATACAAGTGCAGAACTTTTTGAAAACTGGTTTCGAAATTATCTTTTAAAAAATATTCCAAACAACAGTGTTATTGTCATGGATAACGCAAGCTACCACAAAAACTGAAATCCAGGAATATTTGTTAGAAAATGATATTTATTTTGAATTCAGTTACAACAAAAACGCATCTTTTGGAAGTCCTAAATTAATATGCAATTAAAAAACAATATGTATGTGATAATTTGACTGAACAGGCTGATGGGCATACTGTCTTACGGCTTCCTCCGTATCACTGTATGTTTAACCTCATAGAGCATTTGTGGAACCAAGAAGAATCAAAGATCAAAGCAGAAAATGTTACACCTATTTTAAGTCCCAGTGTTATAAATTTAATAAAAAATGTAATTACTAGCATACCAGTTGGGAGCTGGAAAAATTCACTACAGCACATTATAAAAATTGGGGACTTTTACATTTCTATCCAAAACAACATAAATCCTATTGTAATTAATCTCAATGATGAATCTGCTAGTAAAACAGAATTGGATTTAGATATTTAGATTAAAAATGTAATTATGTATAGGTAATGCAGTTATAAATTTATTAAAGCTTTGCATATATTTAATTTCCTAATGTAATTTTAAGATTATACTTACCTAAATAATCAATAAATTATAAATCTTTATATTATTAAAGTCCGTCCCTAATGTTCTGTCCTTTAATACCTACCCATCCGCAGTTTTATTGCTCTCCGCAGGTATAATCCATAAATGAAGGCAAGAGCTAACATGGTATACTTTGAGACAGACTATACAATGTTTTCGTTAGTAATGAATTATTTTTATTAGAAATTATCGACAGATCAAGAGAAATAAAGAAAAAGCAAAGCCATTCCACATAAGGACAGGCTGCACATAAGTGAATAATTCAACCTGTATAAAAAACTTCCGTTTTGAGTTTCCCCTAGTACGAGACACGATTGAAAGCTTAGGCTTTTCCGTGGGAAACGACCGTAGTTTAGGGTTCTTTTAAGCGATGTAAGTAAGGAAGGCTTAGATCGCTGAAGTTTTTAGGTTTTGTGTCGTGCACAAGGTTGTCTTTCTATAGCGGAAGATTGGCTGCGCGAGCAGCGTTGGACATCAGACTGACAGCAAGTTGGTTGCACGCAATACCAGTAGCAGTCCTTGGTTTAACCACCAATATTTTGTAAAAAAATTGGAATTTATGGAGGTTACACAGCCCGATATCCAGACTTTCTACCGACAAAGCCCAGGAAAGCTCACGTTGCAACATCGTTTTGGTTCTCGTCGTCGTCACATTTAGAAATAAGTATTTTGGTTCTACCAAAACCTATTCAAAGCTAACAATTCGGTGGTTTGGTTCAGTTCTCGAACTTTCTGCAATTACTCCAAGAGCAGTTAAAGAGATTCGCAATCTTAGGTTCTGGCAGTTCGCATATGCGCAGTTGATTTATTTTTGATAGAGGTTACTTATGGATTAAATTATTATGATTTCATATAAAATCCATATTGGAGAAAATTTTTAAAAATCTGTCAGGTGTTGAAATTAAATTAAGAAATAGATTCGTTTGAATTGATGGTAAGGTATGAGTTTTTGTTTATTTCTAAATCCACGTCAATGGTTTTTAATAATAATATGTAATGTCTGATATATTTATAAAAAATTGGTTATTTCCTGTTAAAATGTTGCAACTTAAGGTTAGTTGTGGTTGTGTTCTACGCAGTTCGTTCAGAACAAGTCTTAATTTCTGATCCAAAACAAAGCTATAAACAGGGCAGTTAAAGTTCACGTATAAAAAAGGGGGAAACAAATTGTACCCCCACTAACTAAGAAATTGCACTAACATGCGAGCGATCCGGCACGTCAAATGTTCATTTCATTTTTGTTTAAAAACACGAAAGTATGGGTTTATATTTAATTTATAGGCAAAAATATACGCAGTGTGTGCAATATTATCAGTAAATATCTTACGGACATTAACCAATTCGGCTGTCAACTGCCAATCTATAAACTTGACGTTTCGTTATCGTCGAACGTCATATGAAATATATGACTATTGCGGCGACGGGGTTTATAAACCTGTGTATTAACATAACTTTTTTCGGAATTTTGTGTAATGCGCATTGCCGATTTTTAAATTTGAAATGGTAGTGCCCTGATGTGAAATCACGAAACTCTCGATTCTTATGGCGCCCCTTTTCGAATTAGGCCTTTATTCCACCTGGAACCATTTTCGTATATCATTTTTAAAATCTAAGATGTGCAACTAAAGCTTTAAGCTGAACAACATAAACAAATACTTTCTTTCCTTTAATTACTTTATAAATTTTCAGAGTATTCTTAAATTTCCGAACCTCAAAATACTATATTTTCATGGAAACTGCATTAATGACCTCGATGAGGTTTTCAAGCTAAGACCTTTAAAGGAATTAAGAAGCGTAACATTTCACGGAAATCCCATCGCAAATCATCCCAGATATAGAAATTATGTAGTATCTGTACTTCCACAAGTAAGTCATAAAAGTGTTTTGAGTAACTCAAAGAGATTTGCTTTCTTGTTTGCTTTATATGACCAACCACAGTAATAGACATGATGACAGATTTTGAAAAACTGTTTTATCATATTCGGAAATATATACTAATTGTAACGAATATCATATTTCGGAAAAAAAACAAGATTTATATTGAAAAAATGCATTTTAAATTTTAAGTTTAAAATTCGCACCAAAACGCTCCAAAGTGTCATGGCGTCGATTGTGACGTCACGTTAGAGTAAACAAAATGCAAACACAAACCCTCTTCCAAATTACAAGTTATTTTACGTGTTTAAAACATGAATTCGAAATCGTATAGGTGGTGTTTGGTTCCTCTAGCTGTTTACTAACATTTCAAGTTATTTGTATTCGTGCCATACGGAAAAACAATATGAGATAAGTGGCTAAGGCTTGCAAGGCGTGATTTAACATAAATTTTGCCAACAACTCTGCTTTACTTTTGTGAAGACTTTGACATAAGTATTTACTTAGTTTTGTTAACTTATAATCCTTGTTCGAAGATTCAAATGAATAAACAAATGAACACATGTTTTGAGGTTAGGTTTTGTCTGTCAAATCAATCTTTCCAATTTGCCCACTTTTATACATATAGATACAGTAGCTTTTGCCCACGACTGCGTCCGCGTGAAGTTCATTTTATCCCGATCCGTGCCATAATACACACTAGTCCCGCCACGATTTTATTTTTGCCCCTATAAATGCACCCCAACCGAACTGAATCCTGAAAAATCCTTTCTTAGTAGCTGTCTACGCCATACAAACTGTTACTGTTACTGTTCCAAAGAACGTTGTCCCAAATTCTAAGGTATTTGGGCCCTACTTGTACAATATGGTTACGCATGCTAGTTGGTAGAGTATGATGTATACATTAATAAAATAAAGGTTTCTATTTCTTATTATATGTGCAAGGAACCTTAACATGAAATTTAAAGTTATACTTTAATACAAGTTACACTACAGTAACTTATAGCATCGTCGCCGTAAGATGCCCTGGAGGACCTAAAATAAAGAAAGCTATGTGTAAGTATTTGGTCTCTAAAGTAGTAGAAAGAACCAATGATAAATAACCTCTAATCTAAAACTGGTTTAATGAATAAGAGTTTTAATAAGGTTAAGGCCTATTTTCTTGTATTGTATTGTATTGTAATAAACGGGGTCGCTCGGCTCTAGTGTAGCCCTCCTTCACTTCGACCTAAAGAGATCTTTTGTGAATACCCTTCGTTGTTTAGTGCCCGGTAATTCCTATACCTTTAGCAAAGTTCAGGATACTACGCGGTGCAAGCTGAATAATATCTCTAGGAGTAGGATATACCCCTTCGAGGTATTTAAGCTGTTGTCGGGTCAGTTGTCTGCATTCACAGAGAATGTGTTCCGCAGATTCGTTTGCCTCGTGACAAAACCGACATTGTTCATCCTCAGTCTTTCCCATTTTTTTGAGGTGATACCTCCAAGGGCCATGTCCTGTTAGGAAGTCGGTAACCAGTTTAAGTTCATTTTTTTGAAGTTCCAGTAGCTTCTTTGTGTACTTAGGTGAATGCGAAATAAATCTTTTCGCCTGCCTTTGTCCTGGGATGTTGTTCCAGTAAGTCTCTTTTTGACTTTTTTCCCATGTCCTGAGTTCCTCGTAGAGGTGGCCTCTAGTGGTGCCACAGAAAGGCTCAGGTCCATAGAATGGTCTCTGTGCTCCTTCCTTGGCGAGTTGATCGGCAATTTCATTGCCCTCCACTCCTTCATGTCCTGGTACCCACTCCAGAGTAACTATGTTGTGTTTGCCCATTTGGTTTAGTGATTGTCGGCATTCCCAGGCCAGCTTTGAGTTAAAAGAGCATGAAGTCAATGCCTTCAAAGCAGCCTGGCTGTCCGATAAAATATATACGCCTCGAAGGCCTTTTTTGGCACATTCAGAAGCGCAAATATCAATTGCATGGATTTCAGCTTGGAAGATGGAGGGAGCCTTGCCGAGAGACTTTGATAGTCTGAATCTAGGTCCAAAGACACCAGCTCCAACCCCTTGTTCCATCTTAGATCCATCAGTGTACCAGACAAGTGAGCCTTTTTCATGCTTTGGTTCATTCACACTCATAGTTTGGCGGTCTTGAATAACCACTTCAAAAGAGCGCTGGAAGTCCCGCACTATAGGCATTATGTCCGTGGGTTTGGTCAGAGCTTCAATCTTGATTTTTCCAAAATTTTAAGGTGACCAGTCAGGTCTCCTGACTTTATACTTTGGTCTGGATTACTCTAGAGGCACTCAGTATCGCCTCCTCTTTATGTGCAGGTGCAGGGGAAGGAGGTTCAACATTGTCTCCAGAGCTGCCGTTGGGCAAGATTTCATTGCTCCAGTAACTCCCAGACAGGCAAGTCTCTGCAGTTTCAGAAACTTTCCTTGTGTAGTTTTTCCTCTGTTTTTGGCCACCAGACCAGTGAGGCATAAGTAACTATAGGTATTACAACTGTAATGTATGACCAGTAGATCATTTTGGGTTTTAGACCCATGTTTTACCACATAGTCTGCGGCACGCCCATAGTGCCGTTGATGCTTTTGCGATAGTCCTTTTTATTTGCGAGTTCCAATTGAGTTTCTGGTCAAGGACAATTCCCAGATATTTTACTTCTTTAGAAAGTTTGATCGTAATGCCGTTAAACATAGGAGCTATAAACCTTGTTTTCCTCCTTTTGTAAACGGTATTATAATTGTTTTATTTGGATTGACATTTAGCCCTTCCGTTGAGCACCAGTTCTCAACCAAGTTTAGGGCCTGCCCCTGATGGTGATTACGAGGTCGTCTGCGTAGCCTTGTACATCGAAGCCTCTTGCTGACAGCTCCGCCAGAAGCCGATCAACCACTAGGGACCAGAGCAGGGGCGATAGTACTCCACCCTGTGGACACCCCTTTACCGCTCTGACCATTGCAGTCGCGTCCCCCATAGCAGAGCTGATTTTGCGGCTTCTTAGCATGGCTTTAATCCATTTAATCGTTGAGGGTTCAATGTCCCTTGATTCTGCTGCTCTTTGTATGGATTCGAATGAGGTGTTATCAAACGCACCCTCTATATCAAAAAATGTACACATAGCCGCTTCTTTTGCATCGAATGTCTTTTCTATGTCTCTGACTAGACATTGTAGAGCATTGATCGTTGATTTTGCCGGTTGGTAGGCAAATTGTTTTGGATGCAGTGGAGCTTTCGAGATAAATTCGCTTCTTATATGCTGGTCAATTATTTTCTCCATAGTTTTAAGGAGAAAAGAAGATAAGCTAATGGGGCGATAGGACTTCGGCTCATCCATAGGACGCCGACCGGCCTTTGGTATGAACGCCACCTTAACTTTCCTCCAGTTTTGTGGTATGTAGCCCAGTATGTAACTGGCTTTAAATATTGCTTTGAGGTTCGGTAGTATTTCCTCTATGCCCTGCTGTAGCATATATGCCATCCATACCTGGGGATTTATAGGGTTGGAAGCTATTAACCGCCCATTTTATTTTATTATCTGTGAAGATTTTACCTGCTAGGCTTTTCCCTGCTTTGCTGGGGCTGGTTCGTCCCATGTTGGGTTTTCCTGTATTTGGTTATCTTCTATGATGGTAGATCCTGGGAAGTGGGTTTTTAACAAAATCTCCAAACTTTCCCTTGGAGTCTCAGCATAGCTGTCATTGGTCTGTCTTTTAAGTAGTCCAATTCCGTTTGAGTGGTCTCGTGCTAGGACCTTTTGGAGTCGCACTGCCGGGGTAAGATCATTTATCCCTTCGCAGAACGTTCTCCATGTTTTCCTTTTAGATTTCCTCAATTCTTTGTTATATTCAGTAAGGGCTCTGTGATAGTTGTCCCAGTTGCCCGATGTTTTTGCTACATTAAAGGCTTTCCTAGATTCAACCTTTAGTCGGTCAAGCTCCCTGTTCCACCAGGGAACATCTCTCGAGGTTCCCTTTCGTTTTACCGGGCAGCTTTTTTCATATGAAGAGATCAAGTGTTCCTCTAAGTTAATGGAGGCTGCGACAAGTTCTTCAATAGTTGTTATGGATGAAGGTAATCCCTCAACTTCTGACTTTAGAAGTTCCTTAAATAGGGACCAATCAGTCAGTTTGGGCACTCGGTATTCATCCAGGTATTTCGCTGTCGCCGCTATGTCAAATCGTATGTGCATATGGTCCGACATAGATAGGTCATTGGAAACTTGCCAGTTCTCAATTTGGTTAGTTATGAATGGCATAGCTAGGGTTAAGTCTAGTACCTCTTTCCTAATCGCATTCATAAAGGTGGGTTTATTTCCCTGGTTGATAATGTCTATATTGTTAGTAGTCAAATATTCTGCAGATACTCACCTCTATTGTTTGTGTCTGTGCTGTCCCATATTGTATGGTGCGCATTTGCATCACAGCCCAGAATAAGTTGTTTGTTCCTTCGGTTGCACCAGCTTATTAGTTCTTGTACGCTGGCTGGTGGTGGATCTTGTGTATCCCCTGGGAAGTAAGCTGAGGCAACTATAACGTTCCTTTTACCTCCTTCAGTCGGTACTTCCACCATAGCTGCAACCAAGTCTCTCTTTATAAACTCTGAAATTGGAACAAAATTAACATTTTTACTAAAAAGTAAGGCCGCTCGAGGCCTTTCATGAGATGTTTCATAAATTAACTTACATGACTGAGTTGGAAGTCCTCTAATCGTTCCTTCATTTACCCAGGGCTCTTGGATTAGCCCTATGTTTATATTGTTCCTTGTAAATTTTCTATTAAGCACACTAGATGCAGCTTTTGAGTGTTGAAGATTTACTTGGAGGCATCTGAGATGCCGGTGTTCTTTGTTAGGCACGTTTTTAGGCAATTTGCCTTTATCTGCCTTTTGTAGTCCTTAGGTTTTTTATCACCTTCAGGGTCCATCTTTTTGTTTGAAGGCTTATCCTTGAGCTTTGTGCTGCCTTTGGATTCGCCCTTTATTTTGGAAGTCTCCGTTTTAGGTTTTTGCACACCTTTATGTGGAGCTTCCTTTGAGGTACCGGCTCAGCATTACCTGAGCTTCCCCTCCTTTTGAGGCTTTATGCTTTGGTCTAAGCTGGATTTCTCCAAACTTAAAGTTCAGCTTATAGCCTCTTTTTTGAGTTCTACAGCGGATTTTTGATCCACTGAGAACGTCATTTCCACTGTGGGGCCTACAGGATTTCTCCTAAGCACCCTCCAGCAGGACAAATCGAGTTCGTTTTGCGCCTCTAAAAGAGCCAGGATTTTTCGTTTGAGTAGTCCTGACTATTTGGTAGGTACGCTATCAGTATTTCAATGTGAGGCATTTCTGCTTCCTCTACCACTCTGACAGCCACCCCTCTGCTGGCCTTAGGTTCGCGGCTATGCCCTTTAGCCACTCAGCTGTGGCTTTGTTGGCACACCCCAAAGCGAGCCAGCCCGGTCTGTAGCTGGAACTGTGGAAGCTGGGTTTTATGCCAGTCCCCGTCCCAGTTCTACTATCTGGTTCATTATGGACTCCTGTATGGCTCCTAGGTGTTCCAATGTCAGGGTTTCTTCAGGAAAGTTGGCATGTATTATTCCAACTTTCGTACCTTTAGCTATTTGGCTATAGGTCGTTTGGGAGGTCTGTGGTCTAGAAGGAGTTTTATTACTCTCCTTTTCCTGACCTTTAGACCTCTTTATAGGTTTCCCCTCAGGAGTATTTTCTTCTGATCGGACCCTTTTCGATCCTTTATCAGAGGAATCTTTCATGGTGGGGTTTATTGGTTTGAGAGCCCTTACACGGGCTTCTTCTCTGGCCATCCCACTTTTCTTGAGGTATTTAAACCTCTTTCTTGCAGCGCCAGAGAGCTTTGGTCTCCCGGGTTCCCCTGTTTTAGGGTCACCCGTTTGCCCGCTCATCATCGCTGCTTTTTAAGAGCTCTTCTTCGGCTTTATTGTCATCGGGATTTTCAGCTCCCCGTATGGTTTGAGTTGAGGAGTTAGAGTCCTCTGTATTGTCTACCATCGCTACGTACGCTTTCATCGTTACCTGATGATGGTGGAAAGGGCTGCAGTGAACCCTCTGTTAGTCTTTGACTTTGACTTTTGGGGACATTTTTGCCCCCTTCGTTAGTTGTGCTGAGGACAGCAACGGTGTCCTCTATTTCTTTTTCTTTGTTCTTATTTTTTTTGTCCATTTTGTACCCACGAGTAGCGGAGGAAATAAAGGTCACCTGCAGCAGTGCCCCGCTTACTGCAGTAAGGCTGAATTAAAACCGGGTGTCGCCCGGTTCCCGGAGTTCGCATAGTAGTAACTAAGCATCCCCTTAGTCATGCAGTCCTCGGCCTATGCTGTTCCACCTTGACTTGGGGGTTCTTTTTCGAAGAACCTAAACTAGATCCGATGTGTTCAGTCTAGAACAGGGGTACCTCGTGAAGGATGTAGCTCTTCACTACGCACATCGGTCTTGGGGTTGGCATGCCATCGTCCGCGATAAAGACCCTAGTTAAAAGCTTGGGAATGTAACCCGGACGCCTAACATACGCCCCCTGACGAAAGCTCGTCTCACCCCCGGCCTATTTTCTTACATTAATGTTATATTGTTTTGAAAGTATATCATACTTACAAGGAAGTTTTGACATTTCTAAATTCTGCAGACCAAAAATCTTTGTTTGATGCCAGAAACTCTCCCAGCATCAACAAGTCGATTTTAGACAAGTTATCGCTGCTTGCCCTTATAAATCCTCGTTTCATGAGTAACGTTATTATAGACAAAACGTTTAAAAAAGCAAACTTAACACTGAAAACAATATGATCGTAAATAAAATCGGAGAAACCAACAGTACAAGAACAAAACATAGTTTATGATCATTTGCTTACTCTAACGTGACGTCATTCGCTCTGATTGGCGTTTAGAACATTATGGCGGATTGTCGTATTTGGTAGTTTTATTTCATAAAAATATTAATTAATTTCGCTGAAAATAATAAAAAATACTTGTTTTGTAATATTTTATTTACGTTTTATTATATGGTTATATAGTTTTACGGCCGAGTGATGATCGCGTTGTTAAATTTAGCAATGGACTAGCAATTGTTAAAATTTATCAACGGTTTAGAATGTTTAACAAAATGTCAGATTTTGACAGGTTGCCTACTAAAATCATTGAATAACACTGACAATTACGTTTTGTTAAACATTCTAAACCGTTGTTAACTTTTAACAGTTGCTAAATTTAACAACGCGATCATCACTCGGCCGCTAGTGTTACATATTCACAGTCATCATGCCTATTGTAACAGAAAAGTCAAAATTAAATGGCTTGAAACTGTAATGTGGATAGTATATTTATTTATGCTAAATGATTTTCTTAAAATAATTATCATAATGGTTTCAGTATGTTTTCTTTGGGATACTCACCTTACTACTTTTTGGAAAATGGGACCACTTCGGTTCTGGTCCCGGGGTATAACGAGCTGAGCCTGCTCAGCCCTATTGACCCCTATAAACTTGCAGATCGTCTGCAACAAAAAAGAAGAAAAATCCACCAAAAACCCAAAAATTAAGAACACAATAAACATACATAAATTGTGACAAAATGTCATAAGAAGTATAAAAGTTTTCAGAATTTCCTAACTTTTGATACCAAAATTTGTTAAAATGTAGTTTAAATTTCTTTTTTGATTTTGTATCTTGTAAACGGTGGCCGACTTGCCACCGAAACGTAGATTGGTGTTCTTAATTTTTTGGATTTCTTGGGGGGTTTTTCTTTTTTCTTGTTGCAGGCGATTTGCTAATTTATAGGGGTCAATACCCCGGGACCTGGACTGAAGTGGTCCCATTTTTTAAAAAGTAGTAAGGCGAGTATCCCAAAGAAAACATACTAAAACATGAATCGGCCACAAAACTATAGAACATAATCATAATGGTTGTTTTTATTACAATCAAGAAACATATTCTTAAAATCGTTGGTCTTTGGAGTAACTATTATAATTATTAAAATTGACGGATAAATGAAATGCTCACTTACGTCGATAATTTTTAGATTGTTAATTTAGATTTTACACCAGTGGTCAAGGCAGAAAAACAGTTTCCCGTTCCACCGGAGGTTGTAAGAAAATTTAAAGAGGAAAACGAAAAACTAAAAGCTGAACAGATTAAAAAGAAGTCATAGAAAATATATGGTGGTGGAGATTATCGTTTTTATTTATATTTTTATTAGAATATATAACTTTTACAGGCTAAATATTTTATTTGGAATAATTTGCTTATAAGTGGGAGAATATAAACCTGCTCTCAGATAAGTTAGCAATATACAGATAAGACTCCCTTTTCATAGGTCCTTTAAAAGAATTAAATGAAGAAATGGGTACACGTGCCTTTAGTACCTACTAAAATTCGTACTTAATATTTAACAAAATGTATTTAAACTGCGTTCATATTTTATCTATAAAAATTAAATATAAAGAAGAATAAGTGAATAAGAAGTCATGATCACTATTTTCTGGCATCTTTAAGCAACGATTAATAGAAATTAACATCTTTGGCATGAGTACTAATAGGTTTTGGCGGACCTCGTTCCTTAACCTCACACAAATACCTCATCCCACACCCAAAAACCCCAAAAAAAACCGCAAACGCCCACCACAGAAATAATATCTGAAAGGTGGAAGACTAATAGAAAGGTAATAAAGGAATCCCAAACTTTCCACCATGCAGAGGGGGGCAAAGCTATAGCGCCTGCCAAGCTAAATTTATGGGGTGTTCTGAATGGAGGCACTGCCCCAGCATCTGTCGCAACTAATAGGCCGAACGCAACCGAGCCAGAACGCAGTAGTGTTGTCCAGCTTAATGTAGTGCCTCATTAGGGTCACTACACCAAACCACACCCCCCGACGCCTGACCATCCATTTCAGTCTGCTCTTCCAGAGACCAAAAGTTCTCCGGGAGGGCGGCGCTGCGGCACCGCTGTGGCACCAACACAGCCTGTACCTGCAGCCTTGCCTCTTTGGCAGTACCAACAGGCGTGCAAGAGAAAATATACTTCGCCGTTCAGTCAACGCGCTGAGCGGGATATATACCCCTCCTTGCCTACCAATCAGCACGTGAAAAAAAGAAATTCCTTTAGCGCTTGTTCACATGGCCAAGCAACAAGGCTACCTCTAATGATTATGTGCGGCACGTGACATCTAAAGATCATTTTATCGTTCGTGGATCAACAACAATAATGCCATACCGGGTGACGAATGCAGTAACCCTCATTCAAGCAAGCAACAATGGTCATTTATAGCATTTGGTTAGCGGTTTTTTTTTCGTATTTAGTGGTTAGCGAACATGATTCTTATTATAATATATTTGCAAGCTTTTTCTTGAATGTTTTTAATTGCCTGGTTAATATTTTACTTGGATTTTTCTTTAAAAGTGGGTTTATTTCTTTAGGGTAAGGTTTTTATTGTCTTATTGTGCTGTGACTGATTTAAAACACCGATATTTGTTGTATGATGCTTCATAACTAAGCAAAAAGTCATTTTGATACAATTTTAAAGCCTTTTTTACCCCAAGAATTTAATGGTGTTTGACACGTTTGACCCAAAACACGAAAAAAAAGGTTTGTTGTTGATCCACGAACTTCTGGTGACGTCACGCGCACATGCTCAATTAGAATGATTGAATATTCCGTAATACTATACAAGATGACTAGCTAGAGGACTTAATATACCATCAAGGACCAAAACATTGATCTACTTTTTGTATAAAACTCATTTTATAATTATGCAAGTTCCCCTATGCCCTTACAAGAACATACACTTTCTTATGTTGTTGTTGCACCAACAATTTTAAGGAACCCTTAGCACAAGATAATCCTTAAAATGACCAAACAAGCAATGCGATTGGCTACATTGGAAATTTAAGGAATACTTGACTGCAAGGTTCCTTAAAATTGTTGTTGCAACCAGCCATTAGAAGCGATTTGATTACTTAGATCGTCTGTATCTAGCATAGTAAGCGAGCCATCATTAATTGTTAAACCATACAGCAACAAATCTACTACGACTACGCCGATATATTAGGAAATAAAAAAGGTAAATTAAAAAAACGTTTTTTCCAACCACGACCTATATAAATGCCGCAGTAAAGCTAGTCGCAAAGCTGCGAAAAGCGATTTAGGCGAATGCTGTTTGCACGAAAACATGCGAACGACCATCGTTCATTGCTACTGATCGCTACAAAACTTTGCGAAAATCAACTTACGAGCGTGTGTTGGGATTGTTCGTGCATTGAGGTGCGAGCACGGACGGCATGACTTCTCAACTTTTCGTGGCTTCCCAGTCCCCAGCATTAGACGACTAGCCTAATGGCACTCTTTGTTTATTTCTATACTAAATTTCACCTTCGAATTTAATAAACGCCTGACTTCTCCGTGTCAACTTAATAATAAGTTTTTGTCGGCACTGGAGCATTTTAATTTTTGCCGTGCTAGCCTAAATCTGTCGAATTCGCAGCAACTAATATTCAGCAGTGACGTAATCACTATCCAACTGTTATAAAAATATGGCTATGTTAGCCTGGAAAGTCTAGGAGGTCATAAGATAATAAGGAAAAAAAGCAAGAGCAACAGAATGAGGAAAAGAAAAATAGCACCTAAGTATAAGCTCAAGAAACGAATACTCCGAGACCCCGATATGGTTTAGAGCCAGACATCGAAGTCACCACCAAATCGAGCTGGCGATTGCCATGAGCAAAGCCCATACCAGGGGGGGGAATTGAGTAACCCCCATCAAAAGCAAAAAGGTTTTTTTGTAAACAATAAGTTGCCAACAATTTAATCCCTTTTTTAGATGATTTTAGTACAAAAGCTTAAATTTTAGAAAAGAAACTTCATTTATCCTGTTCGGTAAGCAGCTGTTTTAAATTTCGTGAATAATTTATCATGACAGGTTTTACTTTTTTGGAAAATAGCGAAATGACTGATCCTATAAGCAATTTGGCATACATTCTCAATTTAGATCTAATTTTTCTCCTGCAGAAGAATTAGAAAACCTATCTTTAGAATTATATAGCAGCCTAAAAACTAACAATCAATAGGTCTAGTAGAAACCATTCTGACTACCTTAAAAATCTTGAAAATGAAAACTTTATTATGCTTAATGACTATAAGATTTTTATCCACGATAAATGGTTTTTTAAATTAGCCTTACTAAATTTTTTAAGGCATTGCAAAGAACTGTTTAAAAAAAAAGATACTACGATTCACATACAACATAAACAACAAATTTTATACAAACTATGTTAGATTTAAGGAGACAAAATGGAGTCAATAAATGTTTTGCAACTTATAAAAAAAAAAATTTTAAAAAAGAATAAGAATGTAAAATTTGGAATTAGCATTCCAACTGGATATTTTTAAAAAAAAGGTAGCAATTTCACCACTTGAAGGTTTTAAACACTATGCTCAAAGAAAAAAAAAAAATTGCTTTACCCCTACTTGATTCGAAAAAAAAGGGGTTTTTTTTTAGATTTTAAATTTTTTTTTCCCCAATCTGGGGTATGGAAATTTTGAGTTAGTACCATACTTTAAAAGAGCTTGCACTGATGAAGAGAATATAGGGAATTTAATTAGAAAGATATTAAGAATGTTTTTGAACAATATAGAAATCGGGAAGGTGGTTTTCTTTATAAAATTTTTTTTTTTTTGAAGATTTTAAAAAGGGGGAAAAAGAACTAGGGGGGCCCCCATGTTTTATGCCCAGTTTCAGAAAAATTTTTTTTTGAAGGGTAAGTACCTCAGTAAATAGTTCAAAAAATTTTTAACCCCCAAAAAAATAAATTAGTTTAAAAAATTTTTTTTTTGTTTATTGCTTTTCGGTTGATATTAATAACATATTTATAGGATGTATCATAGGGACTGGTAACAAAGTAATTTTATGTCGGGGGATTTTTTTTTAAAAAATAAATTTTTTCCCCCTCATGTCCTCTTGATCACAAAAGTCAAAAAGAAAACTAGAATATTTACTGTGAATTAAAAATGATTCATCTATGTGATGCCACCCAAAAAAAGAAATTTTTTTTTGGGTTTTTTTGGCAAATCGAAAAACCTGGGGGGGGGGAGACTGCATATTGTATGTTTAGATTCGAGGACTAATTTAAAAAGTGCTGTTAAAGAATTGGCTATTGAACTATTAAGAAAAAAAATTTTTATTATCGTTATATTTGTAACTTTTTTTTTTTAAAATTTTCTGTGATTTTAACTTGCTGATAATGAAATAAATTTTATATTTTAAATTTTTTTTTAAAAAAATCAGTTAAAAAGATGTTGGAAGTTGGAAGTAAAGGGGCATTTTAAAAATTTTTTGGATGAATTTTATGGGGACACATTGTGGGGGGGCATCAAGATTATTTGATTATGTTTATGACTTATTTTAAAAAAAATCGTTGGTTACAGTAATGGTTCATTTATGTTTGTAATGGTTAATGTAATGTTAATGTTACGATATTTTAATTTTTACTTTTTTTTTACTATAATTTATTTTTTATGTTAATCTCTGTTTATAATAGTCAATGTCAAATGTATTATACTTTTTTTTTTTAAAAATGTAAATTTTTAATTAATTGTATAATTTTCATCATTTTTTAAAATTTTATCTCTTAAATTTTATTATTTATTTATACATATATATTTATTAATTTTATACGATATTGATATTTTTTAGTCTCTAAGACGCCCTTTTTCCCTGGTTATACCGGTGACTCCCCCAAAAACCCCGCCCTTTCTTTTTTTTTAATGAAAACGTATGACTTTTAAATTTTAGGGGGGGCATATTATATCATAAGGGGCCGATTTTGGAATATAACATTTTCTTTCCTTTTTAACCGGAAACGACATTAACTTTGATTTTTTCCCAAAGGAACACCCTGTTTTTTCCGGGGAAATTTTGGGGGTTTCGGATCATTTCTGATATAAAATCTATATTATATTCTATACCTATCTCTGCTTTTTTTGAGAAAAGGGGGGTTGAAGATGTCCAAAGACCGCACATTATGCAGTTTTTTTATGAAACAAATAAATGTTATAAAAAATTTTTTATGTTTAATTTTTTAATTTTTTTCCCAAAGACCCTATTTTAGGGGGGTAATAAAATTACTTTGGGAAAAAACTGCGAAAATTGACTTTTCTAATAATTTACTTTTTTAAAATTTTTAAACCCATTTTTTTAAAAAAATTTTGGGGGCCACGGCTTATTTCCAAAAAAAAACTATATTATATCAAAAAACCTATCTTTGTTAGCTTTTAAGAAAAAAATTTTTTTCCCTTTTTAAAGCATAATGTGCCGCCGTTTGAACATTTCAATCGCCCCCCTTTTTTTAAAAACTAACAAAGATAGATATAGAATATAATAGAGATTTTTAAAGGGAAAAGACTGGTAGAACCCAAAATTTTTTAAAAAAATTTCAGGGTGTTGCATTAACTTTTTTTAAAATAACATTATTAAAAAACTTTTTTCGCGTATTTTCCTAAAGCCGGAATATTTTATTATGACCCCATCAGAAGAGACTTCAGAAAAATTAAATTAAACAAAAAAATTTTTTTTAACATTTATTTTTTTTCCCCCTAAAACTGCAAAATTCGGAGTTTAGACATCTTTAATCGCCTTTTTTAAAAAAAAAAAGCGAATAGGATAGGATATAATATAGATTTTATATAAAAGTCCGTAAATCCAAATTCGGAAAGAAAAATGCCCCGGGTGTTTCATTGAAAAAATCAAAATTTTATGTCTTTTTCCCTTAAAAACCGGGAAAAGATAGACACTTTATAATAAAAATAAGATCTTAGGATAAAATTTAAAATCTGAAAATTTGAAAGCCATATGTTTTCATTCAAAAAAAAAGGGGGTGGGGTGTTTCGTTGTCACCCATATTTTTGACAATAAAGCATTTTTTGATTGATTGATTGAACCTTAAAAAATACAAATAGAACAAAAAGTTTAATAAACTGTTCAATAAAGTATACACATACCCTCGCACATACCCAAAAAAAAAATTAATAATTCATTGGTCATTGTAGTGTGTATGGATGAAGATGACATATTTCACATGTATATTTAGAAAACATTACAAAAATTTAAAAAAGACCCCTTTTTTAGAATTGTATATCAAAAATATTTTTTTTTGTAGAGAAGAACAAATCACTTTTTTTTAATTATTGTTTTATTTTACAAGCTAATTTTAATTTTTTTTTTTGCTTTTTTTTTAGTGGCATATATTAAATTCACTGAAACTGAAATATCTATCACATTGAGTAAAAATAAAAATCCCCGTTCAATACAGGTGCACTCAATACACTTCGACACTTTAAGTTCCTAGCCTAAGTACTCGCCTTGAAATTTTCTAGAAAATGGGACCACTTCGCCCAGGTTCGGGGAAAAAGAAGCTGACCCCTGCTCAGCCCTATTGAACCTCTTAAACTTGCAGATCGGGGGGAAAAAAAAGGGGAAAAACCCCCAAAAAAAACCCAAAAAAATAAAATTACTAATCTACGTTTGGGGCAGCGGCCACTATTGTCAGGATGAAATTAAAAAAAAAAAATTAAACTCAACTTTGCTTTAAAAATTTGGGGAAAATTTCCCAAAAAGCTTTTTCATTGTAAAAAAAAAAAAAAAAGCTTTGGCCTGAAAAAAAAAAAATATATTATATTAAGTATATTATTTTATTATGTTATTTTATTTTTTAAAAAACAGTCCCAAATACTTGAATACTTTTTATCTTAAACCAGTTAATGGGTTTTCAAAACATTAAATCTGCCTTAAATTTTTATGTTAAAACTGATGAGCAAACAAGATTATATTTTAAAAATATTATTCAAGATTTTACCTACACACATTTGCTAACGGGGTAAAAACTATTTTTTATCAAATATAATATGTAAATAAAAGTATCGCAAATAGGTTGCCTAAAGAATTATGGTCAAAGCTATGATTTAAAAAAAAAAATTTTACTTCCTTATACTGTAAATTTTTTTTTTTTTTTTTTTAAATTTTAAGACAGTACTAATATACCACCAAGTTTTTTGTCTTCTTTTTTTTTAAATAGAAATTACTCGTAAAATTATTAAAATTTTCACATGATATGTTTTCACTTTTTTAGTCTAGATCATATTCTGAATATGTATAACTAGGTATGTGTGTATTTTTCACTTTTAACTATGTCAAAATATTATTATTTTTAAATTAATTCTTTGACCAAAGAGGGGTAAATATATTGGGCGGGAAGTTGTCAAAAGTATATTTACTTGTCATTAAATTTAGTTTTATGCCTTACCCTCTAAATTTAATTCCTTTAACGCTTAATAGAAAAAAGTTTCAGTGGCGAAACACGTCTGAGGGACACCCGGAATATAGATTCAGATTTCGTTTTTATGAGCTTGCTGAAATGTAAAAATGGTTTAAATTAAAAATCCATAAATTGAAAACACAGACAGGCTTGTTTAAAATCTGAGCTATTGAAATTTAAAAAATTTTTTTTTAGTATTTTCTTAAATATTTGGGTGTTTTTTAAAAAGAGTGTTAACTTTAAGAACTATTTAAAAATATGTATGTACGTAATTATATTTTTATTACGAGACAAGCAAGAAGAGACGATACGAAATAAAGGATCTTCCCCCAAAAAGAGCAAATTTTGCCGAGACAAGAGAGCCATTTTTTCTCAATCCCACGAGACGGCAACACCAGGTTAATTTGAGAATTTAAAAACATGTTTAAAACATAATTTAAAAAAAATATTTTTTTTGACAAAATAAAATTGACGCTCTGCAAACATTATTTTATAGGGTGATTATTTTTTTTTTGAGAATTTTTTTTACAGTCTTTTTAAAAAATTGGGTTTTCCCCCAAAATGTGTCTGCATACAAACAAAAGTTTTATGAATTTATTCGGACCATAAATCTTCCAGACTAT
>JAHBCN010003557.1:65000-73571 GCA_019359885.1 Listronotus oregonensis | reverse complement strand
TAAAAAAACCCTAAGCTTTTTGTAGGACTCATTTGTCAATGTAATGTAATGTAATGATAACAAGTACATCTTCTCGAAATTTATTAAACAAAATTTTTTTTTTTACTTTATTAACAAAATAATCGACATAATATACCTAACCCTAAAGTGAGTTAAAAATCATATCTTTTAAAAGTTTTTTATCAGTTAATTTATTGAGAAATATATATATATATATATATATATATATATATATATATATATATATATATATATATATATATAATATATATATTATATATATATATATATATATATATATATATATATATATATATATATATATATATATATATATATAGGTATATATATATATATATATATATATATATATATATATATATATATATATATATATATATATATATATATTTAAATGGTTTGTGCTCGAATATAAAGTAAAACAATTTGTTTAGAATATTATTATTATTTGCGAGCACTTTAAGCTTTAATGTGGAACCTGAGAAAAAAAACATTATAAAGTTAAAGCTTCCTAAAAAAATCTAGGCACAGATAAATTTTAAATTTTAGTTTAAAAGTTATTTCTTTTATGGGCTGCAATTTATAAGCTCGTTATTTTTACCTTTAAAACATTTAAAGGCTATAAAAATAAACAAATTTATTTTAATTGGGGTCGATGTATTTTTTTTAACTTTAAACTGCCATCAGCTTTATTGGGGATAATTTAAGTCTATTGCGAAGGTTTTATTACATATAAATGAAAAAATAAAAGATTTTTTAATTTTTAAAATGTTTTTTTTTGTACCACAAAATGTAGGTCAATCAATAGAGATTTTTTTGCACAACCTGTGCCATCTGTTAAAACATGATAAATAGATAAAAAAACCCCGGTTTTGGCCCCAGCGCATTTGTTTACAGTAATTGTTTAAACAATAAAAACTGTTAAAAAAGGTAATTTTTTAGTTTTTTGCGTATAACTTAAAAACTATTAGAGATATCGCAATGGTGTCAATGGGACTATTTTGGAGAATTAAAAAAACCTACAAAATGGTTTTTAATTGAGCTTTTCCGAACATTTCCCGCCGAGAAAATCCGGAAAATCTCCAAAAATTTACCTTTTTTTAAAAAATTATATCTCCGTTCGGTTCAAAGATTTAGGAGTAATTTTTCAATAAATGATAGCTAATAATATGTTGTTTAATTACGCAGAGAATGGTTTCTGTCGGATTTATATTTTTCGATTTAGGGCTCATTAAAAATTTAAGGGCTTTTTTTGCGAGGCTAACGGTTTTAAGGCGGATCAATATATTTTAATTCTGAAAACGGCATATGAAAGTAGAGATCAAAATCTTTCTTTCCATATTTTGAATTTTTTGCTTAGGGGGTGGAAAATCGGTGAAAAAAGTCTCTGAAAAGTCGTGCAAAAAGCGAAATACGGCTAGCGAAGCAGAGAAGAGTAGCGGTAGTGGGGGAGCGAGGAAACGTTGGAGAAATGGATATTAGTCTGGGAAAATCTATAATTTACCGTTAAATGATTTTGGAAGGTCATGAATCGAGATAAAACCTTTTGCATTTTCTTTAGAAACAGATCAACTACAAACTGTCGGAAAGAAATAGTAAATCCTAGTAAAGGTTTTTTAAGCCATTTTTACCTTTTACCCCCCAAACATAAAACTATTCCAAAAAAACGTTTCTCCTATAGGTTTTTTGGGCCACTAAATTTGAATAGGACATTGGGAATCATACTTGAGGGCTTAAAGGCCTAAAACAGGCACTCCTAAATCATACATTTCTCTAAAGAAATGTTTTTTTTCCCATTTTTATTGTTACATATAGGTTTTAATAATAATTTTTTTAAGGGTGTATGGGCTAAAAAAAAGGTGAATTCAGCATTTTAAAGCCTTCAAATGTAATTTTTAATATCATATTTGAATTCAGCGTCCCAAAAAACTTTTATGTACCATTAAAAATAAAGAATTTTTTTTAAGCGAAATGTAAGCTTTAGGGGTGTAGGGGGTAAAAAAGGGTTAATCTAGCCTTTTTTTAAATGTAATTTCTAAAATCTTATTTGAATTCGGTAAACCTATTTGTACTATTAGAAATGGGAAAAAAACTTTTTTTAGCGAAATGTATGTTTTAGAGGTGCAGAGGATAAAAAAGGGTAAATTTACCCCATCTAAGCCCTCAAGTATAATTTTTAATATTATCTTCGAATTCAGTGAGCAAAAAAATCTATAAAAGAAACATTATTACGGAATAATTTTATGCTTGGGGGGCAAAAGGTTAAAAAACCCTCTTCGTAGGATCCATTTTTTTCCGACAGTTTGTAGTTAATCTGTTTCTTAAGAAAATGCAAAAGGTTTCATCTGGATTCATGACCTTACAAAATCATTTAACGGTAAATTAGAGATCTATCCGGACTAATATGCATTTCTCCTTTGTTGCCTCCCTCCCCACTACCGCCACTATACTCTGCTTCGCTTGTCGTTTTTCGCTTTTTGCACGACTTTCAGAGCCTTTTAACTGATTTTCCACCCCCTGAGCAAAAAATTCAAAATATGGAGAGAAAGATTTAGATCTCTACTTTCATATTCCGTTTTTAGAATCAAAATATATTTATCCGCCTTAAAACGATGAGCCTTGCAAAAAAGCCCTTAATTTTTTGATTAGTCCTAAATCGAAAACTTTAAATCCGACAGAAACCATTCTCTGCGTAATTAAACTACATATTATAAGCTATCATTTTTCAAAAAATTACTCCTAAATCTTTAAACCGAACGGACATATATTTTTTTGAAAAAAGGTAAATTTTTTAGTTTTTCGGATTTTCTCGGCGGGAAATGCTCGGAAAAGCTCTATTAAAAACCATTTTGTAGGGTTTTTTAATTCTCGAAAATAGTCCTATTGACACCATTGCTATATCTTTAATAGCTTTTGAGTTATACGCGAAAAACTAAAAAATTACCTTTTTACAGTTTTTATTGTTTAAACAATTACTGTAAACAAATTCGCTGCGGCCAAAATCAGGGTTTTCATCTATTTATCATGTTTTAACAGATGGCTCAGGTTGTTTTCGGCCAAATTTAAGTGTAAAAATTAGCACATTTTTCGCTCTGCTGGTTGGCCTAATGTACAAAACCAATTAAAGATAATATACCAGATATTACAAAACCCAAAAAAAAAACGTCGGTTAAGGTATTTTACCAATTGCAAAATTTAATAGGTTTAAAAATGTTTTAAATTTTACTAAATTTCTAATCTTTGTCGTATTATAATAAAGTTTGCATCCTCACTTATTTAAAATTAAACATATTAAATGAAAAATCACTCTAATTTAAAAATTACAAGAATATAAAAAATGTAGTGGTTTTACTTACAGTAGATAAACAGTAAAAATTAAGCAAATAAGAAAAATTATTATTCGATTGTAATAAGATTTCTGGTGTAAAAAATTTTAAAAATTTTACGCATGGTGTGGTAAGCTATCATGCTACTTTGGGTATTACCGCTCCCACGGACCCGAGTAACCTAAGTTACCAGGGTTAAATGATACCACTCCACTTGCCTTTTAAAAGACGGTTTCGAGTTCTAGGTGGGTGAGTAATGTTTTTTTCATCCTCTTCTTTCTTTTTCTTTTCACCATCATTAAATTTAGTTCACTCAATCTAAGCCCACTCCGAGCCAACAAAACCGGCAGCCCAACTGAGAACATAACAGTGAATCTTTAGACACCTTTCAGTAGAGTAGAGAGAGAATATATTGATTGATTTTCCCTTATTATTATAAACAGGGTCACTTTTACATCATAGGTAGGTTCATTGAAACTTACACCAAAACAGTAACAACAAAAGAGTCACAGTTCTTATGAAAATCCTGAGATCAGCTTCAGACCAGTTTTATCCGTGTTGGGTTATGTGCTCTCTAAAGAATGATTTAATATTTTAATAAAAGTAAATAAATATTTTTTTGATATAAATTACTCAAACTATAATATCATAGTGCTTGTTTTTAAAATTAAATATGTATTGTGACTGTGATTTGAATTTTATGCAAAATCCTGAACAAAATTTAACCAAAACAGTAACAGCAAAAAAATTACTGTTCGTATGAAAATCCTAAGACCCTCTTTAGATCATCTTTAACTGTGTTGGGTTATGTGCTCTCTAAAGAAGGAAAGAAAGGTTTTCATTTTTTATGAAACTTACCAACGCACCTATGTAAGTATTACTAAAACACTAAGACACTGCAAAAACATATTTTTGTCAAAATCATCTAAAATGACATAAAAAATTAGTACAAAAACCGCAAAATAAATATTGTTCAATTAGAATATTCTTTACCACGAGAATGGATTTGTTTTTAAATAAATGTTGTATAAAAAATATAATTTTAAAAACACATTTTTTTACAAAATTTTGTTTTTATTTAAAAAATAAAAATAAGTTTTACCTGTTTATATAATTAACCAAGCTAAGTTTATATAAATATGTCATTTAAAGTACAAATTACTTGAATTTGATAAAAAAGACACATTTTAAGAATGACACACAAAATCTAAAATTTCCACTATAATGTTATTATCGAATACATACGGATTTTGGGATCTAACAAATAAAACACATAATTTTATATATTAAACAAATATATTTAATGACCGTAAACATGGGGTTTGTAAGATCCATCGTCGTACAAGGTTTCACTGTAGTCATGGGCATATTGACCTTCATGTGCATGAGCACCATAGACTGGAGCAGCATGAGCTACAACTGAGGCACCATGAGCTAAAACTGGAGCAGCATATGCTACAGCTGGAGCAGCGTGAACAGCATGGCCAGTGGAGATAGTTCCAGATGGTCCAGCTACAACTGTGCTACCATGTTCATATGCGGACGAGTGAGCTACAACGGTACTTGGAGCAGCATGGGAAGCATAGGCTACAGCGGGTGCGGAATGAGCGGCATAGGCTACAGGAGCAGCATAGGCTACATGGGTGGCATGGGCAGCATAGGCTACAGCGGGGGCGGCGTGTACAACGGGTGCGGCGTGAGCAACGACTCCTGGGTGCTCTTCATGTACAATTTGAGCTCCTGGGGCTACGGCAGATATTACACTACCTTCTGGTCCTACAACGGTGGTCTTGCTGCTAGGTCCTTGGAGGATTTTGGCAGAAGAACCGTGGTACAAACCTGCGTTGGTGGCGGCCAAACAGGCGAAGAAGGCAGTGACAGCCTAAAAAAATTAAAAAATAACCATTTATTATCAACACTTTTTTTAAATATAAGACAAAATATTTCTTTTGATTTTATGTACTAAATATAAGAAATTAAATATACTTACAAAGAAGTTCATGGCTCTTGACTTAGTTTTTGGTAATGATCGAATGATACCATTCTAGTTTCGCATCGACCATTTTATACTGTATAGGGTAACCTTTGCCCAACAAAAATCAATTGTATTTCCGCATTATTAGATTAAAGAACACACAAACTGTCTTGATTTTTTTGCTTAGGATTTTGTGTTAAACATATCTTGTTAAAACAAGTATATAGAAAGCTACTTAAGGAAATATTTATTTTTATTTATTTTAATAATGATAATAGGCATATATACAGGGTGTTTTACAACAACTGAACGATCGATTTCTTAGGCCCGTAGTAGGTTTTCGAAAATTTTTTATAAGCTCTAAGAATATACTAATGTCGATAGGGACACCCCCGGCTAAAATATTTTCAAATTGGTGGCACTTCTACTTATACCGACTCTACATAAGATTTCAGCAGATTTTATGCATTATCTTTTATTTCATATTACTTAGATGTACGATAGCAAGAATTATGGCACTTTGATAAATCAAACGTAATAAATTCTAAAGTTTATAACTCTTTTATGGTATCGAACGACATTGTTGTCAAAACATCTGCAAAGTGAATTATTTCTTTTGCTTTTTTTAACTGTAATGTAAAGGAACGTCGCTCAGTTGCTAGGAAATATTAATACCAATGAACGTAAAGATAAAGACGAATAGAATTTTAATCAACTTTTATAGGCACACAATATTTTTTATTTATATATAAAAATATATATATATTTATTATATATATATATATATATATATATATATATATATATATATATATATATATATATATATATATATATATATATATATATATATATATATATATATATATATATATATATATATATATATATATATATATATATATATATATATATATATATATATATATATATATATATACCGGGTGTTCCTCAAAGGTGGTTCCCTCCTATAACTTTTTATTTTTTAGGATGGAAAATTAAAATTTGGCGTGTCGATATATGACCTAAATATGCATTCAATGACGTGTTTAATTGCTTCTTACGATTTTCGGTTTCAGCGGAAAATGACTCAACTTTGAATTTTAAATGGAACACCCTGTATTTTTTTACCTATTCGATAGAAAATGACATCCTAATAATGACACCCCATATGTCAACTTTTGACATTTTCGTTTAAAAATATTTAATTTTTTAAAATTCAATCTAGAGTGCCATGACGTCGTTAAAACAACCAATTTTGAGTCAAGAAGGCGTGAAAAAATAGTTTTAATTATCTGACGTATTTTATGTCTTTTCCAGAAAGGTAAAAAATTTGCAATTTTTTTCTAGACCAAACTCAATTTTTTAAATGGAACGATGGTGGCTCGTTGGCATATTTTAAAAGACATTCTTTCTGAATAATTTGATACCCCACACTTGATATTTTAGTTAAATCAACACTTAAAAAGCAAAAAATGGGCATAGTAGTTGTTGCTTATAAAATTATTAAAACATCCGGGCTGTGACACTCGATTAAAAGAGTCATATGCATTTTGGCAATTTTATCAGGTAGGCTTGGAAATAAACAAAAACGTTGATGTTAAACAATGATGTTACATAGTTTAATAATTAAATGCGAGTTGGTTATTTAAAGTTAATAAGGTATTTTGCTTTAAATAGGTACCTATAAATATGATAATTAATAAAATTAATATAATAATTATTATTCCTCTAAGCAACAACTACTATGCATATTTTTTTGTTTTTTAGTGTTAATTTAACCTAAAATATCAAGTGTGGGGTATCAAATTATTAAAAAAAAAAAATGCTCTTTTCAAATATGCCAACGGGCCACCATCGTTCCATTTGAAAAAAAGTTAGGTCAGAAATAAATTGCAATCTTTTCACCTTTCGGAAAAGACATAAACTATATATTTTTAAACGAGAATGTCAAAAGTTGCCATATGGGGTGTCATTGTATTAAATATGTCATTTTCTAGGAATAGGTAAAAAAAAATACAGGGTGTTCGATTTAAAATTCAAAAGTTATAGGGGGAACACCTTTGAAAACACCCGGTATATATATATATATTTTTTTTAAAAATTTCTTAAACCATTTATTCAATTAAAGCTTGATTGTTTCTTGGGTATGAGGTTTTCTGTATAATTCAAACAACAAAAATTTTTTTTTTACGTTTCCCCTTTACATGGAGGGTTTTTTTCAAAAGTTTTTTTTTTATTGCATTTTCATGATTTTAAAAATATCATCTACAAAAAAAAAAATATCATCAGGCATACAACTTAAAATAATAATACAGAGATATGGGACAATTTACTTTTTTTACAATTTATGCAGTCTAAATTATTTCATTATATTTACGTGCAAAACAATTAAATACTAACAATTACATGATAAGACATACTTTTAAAACTTAAAAAACAATTTATTTTATTGTTGTTCACTTTTTATTAAATCAAAGTACTACCCTGAAGAAACATATTCCGAGGGCAAAATAGAGAAGCGACAGCATTCATCCCGCCAAATCTTTCAGTGGGGATAGTAGGGCCCCTTTGTCATTTCAAGCGCGACGACGAAATTAGTCCGGTATTCCGTGCATTCAAAAGTGTAATTAGTTTTTAGTCCGGTATTCCGTGCTTCAGAAGTGTATTTTGTCAAATTTATTGTGTTTTTCTGCTATTAATTTCGTTTTTCTTATAAAATATGCCTGGAAATACGTGTGCATATCGTGGGTGCCCACCTCAAAAGATGGCCAAGGATTAGTTTGTTTTCGTTTCCGAAGGATCCGATAAGGTAAATATATATATACACGCTTATTATATTATTTAATATTTAGTTGGTTTTTTCAAAAATATTTCTTTAAAAACCCATGTATAACGTAGTAGATATTCATATCAATTCTAATCTAATATACCAAGTAAAATGGTCATTGACAGGTCTTTTATGTTAATTTTTTTACTTTTTGTAATAGACCTTTTTGTGATGTAGGGTTCAATTATGGTTAGAGGCCTGTTCACGATTGGACTTGCTACCCAAAATTGCAACTTGCAATAAGAACCATAAAATATGTGAGCTTCACTTTGAGGAAAAGTTCATTTCTAAAGGTTTATCAAGAAAGCTTTTACTTCCCGGGGACTGCCTACAATATTTCCTAAGAAATTGTTGGAAATGCAATACAACGATAACAATCAGCAGTTATTGGAAGAATCATCTCAGGAACCCCCTAACAA
>JAHBCN010003557.1:0-60000 GCA_019359885.1 Listronotus oregonensis | reverse complement strand
ATACAATGAAAAGATTGCCAAGTACAGAAATCTAGAAACACAAATAAGAAGACAGTGGGGAATGAATAACGTCCAAACGATTCCCATAATTTTATCAACAACTGGCATTATACCAAAGACTCTTTTACAAAACATCAAGGGATTAGGCCTCGGTGAACATCTGTATAAGGATATGCAAAGGCAGTGCTACTTGCGACGCTCGGACTGTCCGGAAATTTGTTGAGAATACAGCAGAACATAACGTCACCTAGAGCCTGACAGCATGGAAAGGGCTCCCACAAGAGCTCAATCCTTTTGATATTTGAAGATATCTGGTATGAGTGAATGTTCCCCTTAGAGGAGTGCAAAGCCATGAGCTTAAAATCATAATAATAAGAATAATGGTCTTTTATTTTCATAATTTCACAAATATATTTTATAATAAGAAGAAATAAGACATAAAAGTAGAACTCTTAGCAAAGCGATATTTTAGCCAATGATGGCTTTATCTCTATATAACCTCACAGAGAGTCTACACAAACCTAACTTAAAACTAAACTAAAAACAAAGAAATTATAGTAAATACAACAGCCAATACGTAACTAGAATATATTAAAAGAAATAATAATTAGAGACAGCAATGTACATAAAATACAGATATCGGCATTAAATGTTATTAGAGGAGCTTCAATAAAATAACAAAATCATCAATTATCATTTTAACGTCAGGTTCACTTTTCACTTAGCAGCCTTCTTTTAAAGATAACTTTGAACCTATAAGGTCTTAGGCTTTTATACTCCATGGGGAGCATATTATAAAGACGGGTAGCGCGGTATGTGTAGCATTTCTTGAACAAAGCCGTAGAATGGTTTGTAACACTCATAAGACCTTAGGTAAAGTTGTATCCCAGTGGTTATCACTTTGTGGACGAAGACTTCACGATGCATAAAATAAATATAGATAACGAGTATCACAATAAGATTTTTTACATATGACAGCTGTAATTTTTATTACCAACGGCACTTTAAAAAATAAAATAAATATAATTTGTTTCGGCAACTGTAGATATTAAGGTTTAAAGTTTTGGCTTTTAATTGCACTATTTTAAAAACTATAGGATTAATGGAAAATTGCAAATGTAGATTTTTAAAGACCATTTCAAAGTATCAAGCTAACAATAAAACGTTTGTGTCAAGGAAATTCTTACCATATGGGATGCTTTTTTTTTTTGGTTTTACGAAAAAGTTATTTTTTATGAAAAGTTCTTCCTCGCAATAAAATGACAATGCCCTATTAAGATTTAAGTTAGCATTTACAAGGTGGTTAAAAAGTGTAAAAATCAAAAATGGGCCAAGAGGAAGTTCCCTTAAAGGTACTTTAGGACAAAATGTATTAAGGATGTATTGGGTAGAATGACAATTTGTGCTCAAATGTAGATTTTCAAAACAATTTTATTAACAGTAAATAAAAAAAAATACTTAAAGTTAAAAAGTTTTTCTTGTTAGCTTGATACTTGAAATTGTCTTTGAAAATCTACATTTAAGCAAAATTGTGGTCCTATACAATATACCCTTGATACATTTTTCCAAAACCTTTAATTCTTCCCTCCCCATTTTGCACATTTTTTAACCACCCTCCTCAGCAAAATTTTAATGCATTGTCTTTTATCAAAAGCGAACTTTTTTATGAAGAAATAACTTTTTTCGTAAAAAAAAAAAAATCAGTATGGTAAAAGTTTTAAGTTATAATATTACGGGGTGTTTCAAATTCGAGTGTATGCATGGGGATCTCTAAACCGTAAGAGATACAAGGTCGGTTAAATTGAGGCAAAGTTTGTAGTGCGATGCTAAACAAAATGTCGTTTCGAAATTTGAAAAATTCGTTTACTTCCGGAGATATTCGGAAAAAAACCGAATTCTCGCAAAACGCTTTTTTTTTTCCTGACCTTATTTGAGAAGATATTTTGAAATAAATCACGTCAGCAGAGATACTTTTTCCCCTCTATAAAATGACGTTATTAGATTTAAATCGACGTTTCGTTTCCGAGCAACCACCATCAACTTAATTTTTTAAATACGGTCCTAGTTTTTTTATATAATTTTTTTGAACCTCTTATTATCCCAATTACAAAAATGTATAACACTTAATATTTATGCAACAACTATGGAATGCCCCTGTAGAAATCATCTGCCTTCCTTGTCTAAACATTGTCTCTTATGGAAAATATGTTTATTTAACAGAAAAATATCAAGTGTTATATATCATTGTAATTGGAATTAAATCTTCAAAAAATGCAATAAACAATCGAAGGCTGTATTTAAAAAAATAAAGTTGATGGTGGTTGCTCGGAAAGAAACGTCGGATTTTAAATTTAAAACGTCATTTTGTAGGGGAAAAAACTGTGCTGACATGACATTCATTTTAAAATATCTTCTCAAATAAGGTCAGGAAAAAATAAAAACGTTTTGCGGGAAATTCGGGTTTTCCGGATATCTCCGAAGGTAACGCAATTTTCAAATTTCGAACAGTTTAGCATCACAAATAACTTTGCCTCAAACGACCTTGTTCTTACGGTTTACGAGATCCCCATGCATACCCCCGGAGTAACACCTGTATATAGTCTTTATGTCTTTTCGCTACTTTAAAAAAAAATACTTATAAGTGTCTTACCTAACCTTTAAATAAAATATATAATAAAAAAATAAATAAATAAAGTCATCCATACTCCTGAAATCTTGAAAACCCCATTTTTAATTAAATATGTTTTGGTTACATGGTTAATTTAAGTTAATTAAAAAGATTTATTATTATTATTATTATTATTATTAAATAAACATTAACGGCAAAAACATAGTTTCAATAATTAAAAAAGAAGAAATAAACCTTATTTTTATTCCAAGCAATGTTGTCGGCTTTTCGGTCTTCGTATTGACCGTAGAACACCTTTTGCTTCATATTATATACATTTTAGAGTAGCGCTAACTAGTGGCAGTTATGATCAACTAAACGTGTATATTTTGAGAAACAAAACATACTTACGAAGCCCAACAATTTTTTACAAAGTCGTGTTTTTAGAGTCATCTATTATATTTACATTAAAACTGTCACCACGATTAGGAAACTTGATATGTGCCCTATATTGAAATGATTTCGAGGTTCGTAAGATGCCGCTATATAGGTTATTTTAGGAGTTATACATGGAAAAATTATTAAGCCCGATTTTGGGCTTCCTAAGTAGGTGAAGGGCTTCATATAGCCCGTGAAGTGTAGCGTTTTTGGCTTAATAAAGTCGGATTACATATATATATATATATATATATATATATATATATATATATATATATATATATTTTATTATAAATATATATATATATATATATATATATATATATATATATATATACCGGGTGTTTCTCAAAGGTAGTTCCCCCCTATAACTTTTGAATTTTAAATCGAACACCCTGTATTTTTTTCACCTATTCCATAGAAAATGACATATTTAATACAATGACACCCCATATGGCAACTTTTGACATTCTCGTTTAAAAATATATATTTTATGTCTTTTCCGGAAAGGTAAAAAGATTGCAAAATTTTATTTCTAGACCTAACTAAATTTTTTCAAATGGAACGATGGTGGCCCGTTGGCATATTTGAAAAGAGCATTTTTTTTTTAAATAATTTGATACCCCACACTTGATATTCTAAGTTAAATTAACACTAAAAAAACAAAAAAATAGGCATAGTAGTTGTTGCTTAGAGGAATAATAATTATTATATTAATTTTATTAATTATCATATTTATAGGTACCTATTTAAAGCAAAATACCTTATTAACTTTAAATAACCAACTCGCATTTAATTATTAAACTATGTAACATCATTGTTTAACATCAACGTTTTTGTTTATTTCCAAGCCTACCTGATAAAATTGCCAAAATGCATATGACTCTTTTAATCGAGTGTCACAGCCCGGATGTTTTAATAATTTTATAAGCAACAACTACTATGCCCATTTTTTTGCTTTTTAAGTGTTGATTTAACTTAAAATATCAAGTGTGGGTTATCAAATTATTCAGAAAGTAATGCTCTTTTAAAATATGCCAACGAGCCACCATCGTTCCATTTAAAAAAATTGAGTTTGGTCTAGAAATAAAATTTTGAAATTTTTTTACCTTTCTGGAAAAGACATAAAATACGTCAGATAATTAAAACTATTTTTCACGCCTTCTTGACTCAAAATTGGTTGTTTTAACGACGTCATGGCACTCTAGATTGAATTTTAAAAAATTAAATATTTTTAAACGAAAATGTCAAAAGTTGACATATGGGGTGTCATTGTATTTAGGATGTCATTTTCTATCGAATAGGTAAAAAAAATACAGGATGTTCCATTTAAAATTCAAAAGTTGAGGTCATTTCCGCTGAAACCGAAAATCGTAAGAAGCAATTAAACACGTCATTGAATGCATATTTAGGTCATATATCGACACGCCAAATTTTAATTTTCCATCCTAAAAAATAAAAAAGTTATAGGAGGGAACCACCTTTGAGGAACACCCGGTTATATATATATATATATATATATATATATATATATATATATATATATATATATATATATATATATATATATATATATATATATATATATATATATATATATAAATATATGTGTGCCTATAAAAGTTGATTAAAATTCTATTCGTCTTTATCTTTACGTTCACTGGTATTAATATTTCCTAGCAACTGAGCGTACGTTCCTTTACATCACAGTTAAAAAAAAAAGCAAAAGAAATTCACTTTGCAGATGTTTTGACAACAATGTCGTTCGATACCATAAAAAGAGTTATAAACTTTAGAATTTATTACGTTTGATTTATCAAAGTGCCACAATTCTTGCTATCGTACATCTAAGTAATTATGACATAAAAGATAATGCATAAAATCTGCCTGAAATCTTATGTAGAGTCGGTATAAGTAGAAGTGCCACCAATTTGAAAATATTTTAGCCGGGGTGTCCCTATCGACATTAGTATATCTTAGAGTTTATAAAATTTGCGAAAACCTACTACGGGCCTAAGAAATCGATCGTTGCAGTTCGTTGTAAAACACCCTGTATATATGCCTATTATCATTATTAAAATAAATAAAAATAAATATTTCCTTAAGTAGCTTTCTATATACTTGTTTTAACAAGATATGTTTAAGCACAAAATCCTAAGCAAAAAAATCAAGACAGTTTGTGTGTTCTTTAATCTAATAATGCGGAAATACAATTGATTTTTGTTGGGCAAGGTTACCCTATACAGTATAAAATGGTCGATGCGAAACTAGAATGGTATCATTCGATCATTACCAAAAACTAAGTCAAGAGCCATGAACTTCTTTGTAAGTATATTTAATTTCTTATATTTAGTACATAAAATCAAAAGAAATATTTTGTCTTATATTTAAAAAAAGTGTTGATAATAAATGGTTATTTTTTAATTTTTTTAGGCTGTCACTGCCTTCTTCGCCTGTTTGGCCGCCACCAACGCAGGTTTGTACCACGGTTCTTCTGCCAAAATCCTCCAAGGACCTAGCAGCAAGACCACCGATGTAGGACCAGAAGGTAGTGTAATATCTGCCGTAGCCCCAGGAGGTCAAATTGTACATGAAGAGCACCCAGGAGTCGTTGCCCACGCCGCACCCGTTGTACACGCCGCCCCCGCTGTAGCCTATGCTGCCCATGCCACCCATGTAGCCTATGCTGCTCCTGTAGCCTATGCCGCTCATTCCGCACCCGCTGTAGCCTATGCTTCCCATGCTGCCCCAAGTACCGTTGTAGCTCACTCGTCCGCATATGAACATGGTAGCACAGTTGTAGCTGGACCATCTGGAACTATCTCCACTGGCCATGCTGTTCACGCTGCTCCAGCTGTAGCATATGCTGCTCCCGTTTTAGCTCATGGTGCCTCAGTTGTAGCTCATGCTACTCCAGTCTATGGTGCTCATGCACATGAAGGTCAATATGCCCATGACTACAGTGAAACCTTGTACGACGATGGATCTTACAAACCCCATGTTTACGGTCATTAAATATATGTGTTTAATATATAAAATTATGTGTTTTATTTGTTAGATCCCAAAATCCGTATGTATTCGATAATAACATTATAGTGGAAATTTTAGATTTTGTGTGTCATTCTTAAAATGTGTCTTTTTTATCAAATTCAAGTAATTTGTACTTTAAATGACATATTTATATAAACTTAGCTTGGTTAATTATATAAACAGGTAAAACTTATTTTTATTTTTTAAATAAAAACAAAATTTTGTAAAAAAATGTGTTTTTAAAATTATATTTTTTATACAACATTTATTTAAAAACAAATCCATTCTCGTGGTAAAGAATATTCTAATTGAACAATATTTATTTTGCGGTTTTTGTACTAATTTTTTATGTCATTTTAGATGATTTTGACAAAAATATGTTTTTGCAGTGTCTTAGTGTTTTAGTAATACTTACATAGGTGCGTTGGTAAGTCTATAAAAATAAAACGGTACGCCAAATTAACGTTTCATAAAAAATGAAAACCTTTGGCAGAAAAATTTAGTTTAGGATTTTGCATTAAAATTTGAGTCATAGAGTCACAATACATATTAAATTTTAAAAACAAGCAGTATGATATTAAAGTTTGAGTAATTTACATCTTGGAAATATTTATTTACTTTTATTGAAATATTAAATCCTTCTTTAGAGAGCACATAACCCAACACAGATAAAGATGATCTAAAGAGGGTCTTAGGATTTTCATACGAACTGTAATTTTTTTGTTGTTACTGTTTTGGTTAAATTTTGTTCAGGATTTTGCATAAAATTCAAATCACATAGTTACAATACATATTTAATTTTAAAAACAAGCACTATGATATTATAATTTGAGTAATTTATATTAAAAAAATATTTATTTACTTTTATTAAAATATTAAATCATTCTTTAGAGAGCACATAACCCAACACGGATAAAACTGGTCTGAAGCTGATCTCAGGATTTTCATAAGAACTGTGACTCTTTTGTTGTTACTGTTTTGGTGTATGTTTCAATGAACCTACCTATCATGTAAAAGTGACCCTCTCTATAATAAATAAGGGAAAATCAACGCGAAGTTATCCGGTTGCAACCAAAAGTAAATAATTCATGTAATGAAATTATAATAAACACACATTTGTGTATAAATTGCAAGCACCTTTTATTTAGTTTTTTTTTAATGTTGCTCTAGTAATAAAATAAATTGTAAATAAGCCTTAATTTTGTTAGAAACCTTTAATAAAATAATTTTAAAGTAGGTCTATTTAGTTATTAGTCCACTAACTGAAGACCTAAAAGTACTCAAAGCTGTAAATAAATCTGTACAGTTTTGATTTGTGGCGCAATTTTTGTCTTCGTGGATGCTTTCGAGGGAGAAAAAGTTTATTACGATTCCGACGTGGGAACCCGCTGAAAATGACCCCCAAAGTCCCAAAAATGAGTTTCCCGCGAATATCTGTTAAAATATGCAAACTAGAGAATTTTTGTTTTGACAAAAACTAAGATCACCTTGAAGACTACAAAAATGGTCTCCACCATTTTTTTCGCAACACCAATATTGTTTGCAAAAATGGCCGTTGAAAAATCCATAACATTACACACTGAATAGATGTGGTAGTTTATACCAAATTTCTGGTTCACGGGTTTGGAAATGCATCGTCGTCCGTCTGTAAAACTTTATTTAAAAAAAAGTACATTTAGAAACTAGACACTCTAAGCTTTTAAATGATGTGCCTTGAAAAGCATTTCAATGGATGATGAGTTTTTGATACGCGTTTATTCTACAGAGTTTCTAGAACTCCGAAACGGCTAAAAATGCAGATGGGCAAAACAATTTTTTATTAAAACGCAAAAAAGACGGTGAAGGAAATTGTCTGGGATCATTAAACACTTGCTAAGGTCTAATTATAATAAAATGTTAATAAATTATTTGTTTAAAAAATATCAATTAATTAATGTGATCCTCTCAAAATATTGTGAAAAAAAATTTACCGCTTTTTTTAATATTCTATAAAAATCAGAATGGACCCAAACTCATATGCAATGATAGGTACGGGTCTTTTCATTACGATTAACTTTGAATAATTAAAAAATGTACATTATTCCCCGAGTAATGGAGCAATTCATCCGCCCGCTTATAAGTGAATCCATGAAGATAGCGGCATTCTAGGGGTAGAGCGGCAGCTGAAATGAGGGGACTTTTGGGTCCTGTTATCTCGAAAACTATCGATTTTTCGAAAAAAATTATAGGAAGCATTTTTGTAGATTGCAAGGCGGCCATCATTTTTTATTTTAACAAAAATTCTTCAATTCGCATATTTTGGCAGATATTAGCGAAAAACCCATTTTTCGGGCCTTGAGGGTCCATTTTTAGCCCTTTCCTACCTGTTAATGTTAATAAACTTTTTTTGGCTCGAAAGCATCTCCGAAGACCTAAAAATTGCGCCACAAGGGAATACTGTACATATTTATTTACAGCTTTGTCCTTTCATTTACTGGACTATATACAGTGAAGTGATACACATAAAAGCTTTGTTATTTAGGCGATAGTTAACTTCCTCAAGGAATAAATATTTTTATAATTTTAAGTAAATAATAATAAAGTATTAATTTCGTTCCTAAAAAAAAGTTACTAAATAGTTATTTACCCACCTAATAATTGCGGAAAAGAGACTTTTGGCAAGTGTTAGGTATAATATTTTTTCTACAAGCCTACATGTTTTGAAAACAAATATTTAGAGAAAAAAAAACAATTATTTAATTATACATATTTTTGTCTACCAGTGCAGGCATTTTATTCAAACGAAAGTTAAAAGACTAGAAAAAGAAAACAAAATTTAATATTTATACCAAAAACAAACTATTTTACAATTATAAAATTACAGTTACTCGGGTTTTTATTGCATTTAGATACACTGGATTCTTTGAATATTCGCTGGTGGATGGCATTTCATTGTTTGTGCGAAGCTTTAGACGCTTTAGAATACTGATGTTTGATGCGCTTGGTTTTAAAATTTTATTTGATATTTCTGTCTCATTTTTTAGTGATACGTCAATATAACCCCTCACAACGGTGCTGTTCTTTCAGCCTTCACATCATTTATTACTGTTATTTCGTCACCTAAAATGGTCGTAGATGACTTTGGGAAGCAATGCTCTGGGTATGATCTGAAAATCCCAAATAAACTATTTGTGATGACATCTTTTTAAACATATTTTTCTTTTTAATAATATTAAAAAATCATTTTGGGATCCTTTTTTTAGTTCAATGAATGAAAAAAAAATGGAGGAAGGGATCCCATGTCTGTTGTTTTACCCAAAACACCGTGCTCTGTAGGTAGAACCTTACCATTAGACTAATAAATAGAAAGTACGAAAACTGTTTATTTTAACACATTGCAAAATTTCAAAATACCACCCAAAAATAAGATATTAGGATGATTAAGGTATTTTGAGCAAAAATGTGCAGTTTTCAGAATTGTCCCTCTATTTGTATTCTAAAACCTATTTACGTATCAAATTTTAAGTATTTGCAAACTTTTAAAATACCCCTTCAAAATATACGATATTAGGTTTATTATTTATCACCACAAACAATATTTTTTAAACTATCAAGTTTTTTTAACTAGGCTACAACTTGTGGCTATCCTCAGCATAAAATATTTGACTAAGACACTTCATATCTTGTCTGGGTTGCTCTACCACATCAAATACGATTAGACGAAAAGCTCATTGTTTTTAATCTTTTTGACGAGTCTGCAGGGTTTCCTTATTTTTGTGGGTTTTATTTAAAGAATACGTTTTTATTTTTGTTTACAAAAGAGGAAAAAAATACATTAGCGAGATATCAAAAAAGTAGTGAAAATATTTTTTGTATGTAAGCAGAATTGTATTTTATAGGACAATTATATTTTACGACCATTATTTCACGCAGTAACCTTTTAAGCTTAAGAAAGCAATAATTTTTAAAAATATACATCTCAAGAACATCATATATCAAATTGCTCGAACTGTTTAAGAAAACTTAAATTTTAAAAAAATAAACAAATCCTAATAAATGGGACCCACCACAAGAGTTTAAAGCCTAGGTACTAACATAACATAAGGATCTAAGGTAAAGTAAAAGGCAGTATATTAACACACGGAAACTAGGAAGTTTAAAGTAAAGCAAAAAACCCTTGTATGTAACAGAATTAACAGTTTAGAGATTTTAGGAATAAAACACTTAATGCATTTACGGGCTTTTCCAGAAAAACTGTTAAGGAGGCGTGAGGTGGATTATTTATTTATGTAAAATGAATTATTCAATTTATTATATTTATATAATAAGTTTTTTTGTAATATATGACTGGGGTTATTTATTAGATAAATACAAAATATACTGCAAACTATTTTTAGTTTTAGTCAAAAGAGTCAAAATAAATAAATTAATTACAAAAAAATAGGGTGTTATCATAGCCATGTCCTGATGTAAGGCTTTAGATTTTATGTCGGAATATTTGGATTACTTAATTTAATAAATATTAGGGGCCAAAACATTCCGAATGGACAAACAGAGGTACAATTAGGAGCGGAAGGCTTAAGGGGGCTTAGCGTCCCCAAGCCAAAGATTAGCCCCCCAAATCAATGGAGGTCAAGCCACCTTAATTTTATTATTATACTTAACTAGGTCTTACATGCAACCTTCTGATTAAAAAAGGTAATTCAGCAATATTATTTCTAGAAAAATATGGATTAAAATATAATTTTTCTACTGATAAAAAAAAATTATATGAGTGGGATCTCAAAAAGGTAGTGGATGTATTTGTAGGTAAGCAAAATTGTATTTTATAGTTTAAATTTTAGGAATATTTTTTTACTCTATAACCTCTTATCTTTTAAGTTGTTTTGTTTTATAACAATACAAATCTTTTTAATATTTTTCTCTAAACAAACAAAACCTACATTAGGTATGTTTCAAAAATAATTATGCCATTTGAAAATTATTTTAGAAACTATTGTCCAGTTACAAATTTTGTGCCAAAAATTACGACAATAATTATTTTATGCTTGTATTATTTTATTATTTCTTATCAACTTGTTCGCAATAAAAAGACTAAAAATGTTTAGGGAAATTAAAAATCGATACACTCCAGAAGTGGGGTCGGTAATTTCGGTGCAGCCCAAAAACACAGTTTTTATTATATCTAATATATTGGTTTTTCATTCGTAATTAAAAAGCCTTTTAGCAATTAGTAATTAAAAAGCCTTTTAGCAATTTAAAGAAAAAACATATTAAAACTTTTTTTATATTGACAGTAAATAAATGATTATTCATAAATAAATGTGACTATTAAAACTAATGTACGTCGATCGGTAATGTTTTTTTTTCTTTTTAAATAAAAGAGCCAACGTACCTCTTTTGGTTCTTTTTTATAGAGTTTTTATTGTCCATTGTGGTTTCTGATTAACATTTTTTTCTATAAATATCGAAATAAAAAACAAGTCAACCAACCAAAGGTAACAATTTCCTTTAATTAATAAAATAATTTAAAAAACAAAAAAAATCTATCTTTTTAGGTTATGATATGTTAATCCGTTGATAGCTGTTTACAAAATTATTTTTTTTGCGCATGAGCTTAACATAAAGTCAAGCAATAAATTTACTCAAATGTATTATAAGTATTAGAAACAAATTGATGTAATATTAGTAGAAATCCTATGAAAACTATTACCAAAATTTTAAAGGTGATGTAAAAAGGCTCTTTTGCAATATAGACTATATAGCCTCCCAAAATCGGCTAGTTATTTGTGCCTTTATGGACATACTTGCTTTTTGTTGATGATAATATAATGTTAATGTGACTAAAACCTCGCATATACTCTAATGTCCTGCAAGATAAAAGCTTGGAGCAATTTACTAGTAAGGTCAATTCTTTGGAATAACTATGCTGTTTTAAAACTAAATCTTGCGCGTAGCTTTTCATACCAGGCTTACTGTATCCCACAAATTTGTTTAGTACAGGCAAGAAGTAAATTGTATTTTTCTTTTTGATTGTTATTAAATTACGTTAAAACCAGTGTGGGAACGCCGTTGCTACGCGTTCTCGCTCCATTATATCTTTTAACCTGTGGTAAGTGGTAGCTTTTAAGGACGCTAGTTGTTGTGGATGCTAATATTATATTTTCCTTTCTAAATGTTTTCAGAGCTACAGAAAAACTGTAAAAAAATTGGATATAGGTTGTTGGGCTTAAAGCAAGCCACTAAACCTTTAAAAATATACAGGGTGTTTCTTAAGAACATTCGAATACTTTAGGGGGTTACTCCTAAGTTCTTTAAAAACTTATGGAAAAATTCTTTTTTTCATTATAACTTTGGTACGTCACCAGGTATTTTTCTAAAATACGTATTAATAACAATTGTGCCATGTTTATCTATTGCTAAAACAAACGAACAAATAAGAAATAAACCTGCCAACTTATTGTACCCACGTCGTTCAGCAGGACCGCGGTCAATTTCAAATACCACGGGCAGCGAGTTATTCCTTTTATTGAATTTTCTTTTGGTAATCTAAATATTATTATTTTATGATTTATTTTTACATCAAGTTTTTATGAAATGTTAAGACTAAATCATTTTTTATTTTTTAGGTAACATTATTTTTTTGGAATTGGAATTAATTGACCCAAAACCAAGAAGTGATCATTCTTTTGTAATTCCTGGTATGTTTTATGACCTTTCAAAGCAATACGTGCTTAAACCAACCGATATGAAGCTCTTTATTTGAAATTACCAAAAGGGTGAATATTTAAAGCAAGTATTAGTAAAATTGGTATTCATCCTAAATTGATTGCCCAATTTCCAAAATTACCTAATCTAGATTTATTTACTAGACATTATTTCGGGAATTCGGGGGCTAGTATCCTTGCAGATGCTGGTGAAGATACCTAAATGGTAAAAAAATTGGGTGTTTGGAAGATTGGAAATAATACTGTACAATCCGTTTATAATATTCAGGCCCAAAATATGCCATCTACATCCAAGAAAAATTTACCTTTAAATGTACTAGCATCTACTTTTAAAAACAATGATACCGTAAAAAATTATTATTCAGATTTAAAAAATGATAGTATTATATAAAATATCTGCAGATTTTACAACTGTACATTTGTAATGGAAGAAAAACACAGTAATTAAATTAATAATAACAAAAATTAAATTTTAAATAAGTTTAAACTACCTTAAGAATTATATTACAATACGTATTTGGCTAAGTAAATAAAACTCCTTTAAAATTGTTAAATAATGTGTATATTATTTCTTGAATTTTCTCTTTAATGGCAGTAAAAAATATGTAAAAACTTTTGATGTTTTTTTATTTGCTAAGTTGTAGAAAAAATATACTGTACAACTCGAGTGGAATATGTCCACACACACAAATATGAACATCTTTTTCAATCTTGTAATACAAACTACTATATAAAACCCTCTTTCAATTCTGAGCAAATCTGCACTTTTGATTTAGTTTCGTTTGACGTACGGTATTCGCATTAAAAATTAAATTTAGTCATTTGCAAGTTGTTTTAAAATTGGGTAGTAATATTAGAAATTAAAACGGTTTTGGTGGGTAGGAAGCAGATTTTTTTGTAAACGAAAACAGTTTTAACAGCTGTCTACCAAGTCTAGTTGTCACGTATTTAGGTCATTAAAATAAACAATATTTAAAAAAAGAATATGATTTACTTTACGAATTTTGGCTATGAGGTTTCAGTGTTAGTGTGTTAGTGACAAGATACAGAATATTATTACGTCTTTCTTGTTTTTGTTAAATGGACGTATTATTCTTTTCATACCTAATGATTTGCCGTTTTAGTTTTTAGTGTATATAAATTGGTTTTTCGCATCCATGGTGTTTTTTTTGTATGACATTTCCAAACCTTCTTATGCATAATAAATGTTTAAACTTCTTTGGATCTCGAAGACACAAACCAACAATTTAAATCAATGTTCTTTCCTTAAGCAAAAGAAAACTAAATAAATCAAAATTTTATAATTTTACATAAAAAATAACACTTAAAAAGACGCTTAGCTTTTTGTTTAGATGACTTATAAAGAAACTAAAAATATAATATTTATTTTATTAATGAAATAAAATAGGTCAATCATCTTTGTAAGTGGTTTCTTTTTATACCTGTTTTACCATATTATGTAACGGTTTAATATTTTAAAGAAAAGAATCGACATAATTTGAAAAGTTATAGGAAGATATTGTTTCGTCTAATAATGCGGAACTACAATAGAATTTTGGTGGGCAAGGTTAACCTATAAAGTATAAAAAGTTCGTTGTGAAATTAAAATAGTATCATTTGATCATTAAGTAAACTAAATCAAGAGCCATGAACTCCTTTGTAAGTATATTAAATTTTAACTTATAGTGTATATTATAATTACTAAAAATATGTTGTATTTTTTATTAGAAAAAATATGTAGCCAATAAAGGGTGTTAAATTAATTATTTTTTATAGGCTGTCATTGCCTTTTTCGCCTGCTTGACTGCCACCAATGCAGGTTTGTACCACGGTCCTTCTGCCAAAATTCTGCAAGGACCCAGCAGTAAAACCACCGTTGTAGGACCAGAAGGTAGCGTAATATCTGCCGTTGCCCCAGGAGGACAAATCGTTCATGAAGAGCATCCAGGAGTTGTTGTCCATGCCGCACCTGTTGTACACGCCGCACCCGCTGTAGCTTATGCTGCCCATGCCACCCCTGTAGCCTATGCTGTTCCTGCAGCCCATGTCGCTCATGCCGCACCCGTTGTACACGCCGCACCCTCTGTAGCCTATGCTACCCATGCTGCCCCAAGTACCGTTGTAGCTCACTCTTCTGCATATGATCATGGTAACACTGTTGTAGCTGGACCATCTGGAACTATCTCTACTGGCCATGCTGTCCACGCTGCCCCAGCTGTAGCATATACCGCTCCCGTTGTAGCTCATGGTGCCTCAGTTGTAGCTCATGCTGCTCCAGTCTATGGTGCCAATGCACATGAAGGTCAATATGTTCATGACTACAGTGAAACCCTGTACGACGATGGATCATACAAACCCCATGTTTATGGTCATTAAATCTTAGTGTTAAAAACTTAAAATTGTATAATTTATTGTTAGATGTTGTAAACCCTATGTATACAATAATTAAATTATTAAAGTTTAAACTGTTAAATTTGTGTGCCATTGTTAGAATGTTTTTTTCTTTATCAAAATAAAGTTATCCGTATATTAAATAAAATACAGATATGGTTTATTTTTATGTCCTAGATAAAAAACATATTTAAAGTTAGATACATTTTCTTGACCGTTTAAAACAATTATCATTTTTTGTTTTATGGAGAGTCCTCCTGCCAAGTATTATTAAAAATGAAACTCCAAGTGACGTTTCGGCTTATTTGGGTAAACCATCAATAGAAATATATATATATATATATATATATATATATATATATATATATATATATATATATATATATATATATATATATATATATATATATATATATATATATATATATATATATATATATATATATATATATATATTTGATAGATTATTATTTAGTTATGTATATGGTATGTAAATTAATTAGATTTTCTTAAATTAAATTAGATTGAGATTGTTATATTATAATAACTATCACAATATATTTTTTTTTTGTTTGTGGGGCGCTGACTTTTGCTCCGACCGCTTACCTCAGGTGAGTTCAGTATTCAACAGAACCTTACGAAGCTATATAAATAAAAGACTGATAAATGTTTGACACATTTGTTTATTAAAAAAATATATTTATGATAAAACTTGAATATCAAATAGTTATCAAATTATGTAAGTACTTATCAGGATATCTACACTATTACATTAATTAAAACCTTTGTTTTATATAATTAAAACAATATAAATAAACTTTGGTAATTGTCTCGAAAGTTGCCTCCTCTCCGATTTTGACCAAATTTGGTATACGGGGGTTTTTGGGGCGCTGATTACGAATCTGAAAAAATATTTTGCAAGTTTGTTTTCGAGATATTCATCTTAAAGTTGAAAACCAAACTAACCTTATTTACACTATTCCTCATTCTTTTTGCACAGAATTCTTGATTTTTACACTAAATTTGCACATAATATTTTAAAAACACTTTTTAAAAACTTGTTTTTATATCTATTTTACACCTTTTTTCTATTTAATTGCAAACCTCCACTTTCACAGGTCAGATTGTGGCCGCAACCATGTATACACTAGGGAATCATGGTGTAAAATAACTAAAAATATAAGGTTTTAAAGGGTGCTTATAAAATATTGTGTGTCACTTTATATATAAATCAAGAATTGTGTACAAAAAGAAAGAGGAATATAGTAAAATAAGGTTAGTTTGATTTTCAATTTGATGATGAATATCTCGAAAACGAACGTTGCCGAAAATATTTCAGATTCGTAACGCTAAGTATACCAAATTTGTCAAAATCGAAATTTCAGACAATTACTAAACTTTTATTATAATATTTTTTTATTATTATTTTATAACTCGTTTCGAAGAATTTAGAAAATTTTAAAAAAATATGAAAAATGTATTTGATTCGGTTAGTTTGTCTTTACTGAAAATTTATTTAATTTATTTTTTTTACTTTTAATTAAAATTATTTGTTCATTATTATAATAAAAATTTATTTGGTCCAACAATTTATTAAATAAAAATAAATCTTTCAAAAACAATATCTATTCTAAGTCTGGTCCTGTCCTTTTTCTCCTAGCGGCGAGAAACCTTATTAACCTTATTCGGTTTTAAAATGTCTATTCTAAGTTACCTGTTTGTTGTTACAAAACTGAAGTTCTTTGCTAAGTAGTAAAAAAATATAATATTAATACAAACAGGCTACGATGTCTTCTAGAAAGGTTTATTTGAACTGGACTATCAAAAACCATCAGCTGGATACCATTGTATTTGATTTTCACTTCACAAATTCATCAGCTGGTTGACGACCTTTGTTTATTTTTTTATGTTATGAAAATCGGCACAGATTTTTTTTTATTTGACACTACCTCCAGGTAAATTGATTATATTTACTTTGAATTAATTTTTTTATTTACACTTTACTTAACTTTACTTTCTTTAAAATATAAAACTTCGGAAGAAAAAACTGTATCAACTTTTTAGGTTATGTCTAGCACTTAGCTATGAAACCGCTTTCTTATGTCTTCTTCTACCCCTAGAGGAGCGTGGTTACTTTAGCGACTGAATTTGAACTAATCCTTAGTTTTCGGGGTTAATTCGTTTCTATACCCCAAGAACAATTGCCACTATTTTAGGTAACATGGCGTCTTTCCAGGCACCTAGATAGAATTTTAGCTGGACAAATAGGGCAATTTCGAATAATAAAATTTTAACTTCATTACTAAGCCTTACTTTGCTGTTATTATCTGGGCAGCTATAATCTCACTTGATATTTAGAAAATTTAATGCTCTTTTTAATGGTGTATAGTTATATAAGTTTTATTTTGATCTTGTCACAATTATTTGCATGTAAACAAATTGATGTCATCCTTTCTGACTTCTTATATTTTAATATTTTTATATTTTTCAAATAAACCTCCGTTTAAATCTTATAACTAATACTAAATCTAAATAAATGATAATTTTACACATCTTTTATGACTAATTATAAGCTTTAGGTTTTTACATTAATTCCACAATATGAGTTTAATAAGCTCGATTTTTGTCTTTTAACGCATCCCGCAATATACGCGAAAATTAAAGTATTTGTTTTTACTTTTTTGATATATAGTTTGTTAGGTTTTTTCTTACGGTCAGTTTAAAACTTCTTATAGCATCATTGGATGCCAAAAGCACTGTTTCACCAATTTTTAAAATTGTCCTTTTTCTTATTAAAATCCAAACACTTGTTATTATGCGGTCAAATCTTAGTTTGAACTTAAATCTACCTTATTCTAACTAAATCTAATCCTAATATTAAGTAATTTTCCATGAGTTAATCTTTTGCCTAGGGTTTTTTATGCATTAATGTTTATTCTGGTCACTATTATTACAACCCTCTGTATATTTATAACTATCTTGTTATAATATGATCATTAAATTAGCATTACATATTTATTTTATACATTTGGCCTTCCACTCACCTTTTTAGATTTATTACAGCCAAGAACAGTTTTCTCCGATATTTTCCGAAGTGAATTTCTGTGATTTTTTATTTCTTGTGTATTTAAAATTTGCAAAATGTCTCATTCTGTTTATCATAGGTACCTTATGCCTTTTTCTTGGTTTTAATCCAATTTTTATATTTATATGACCCATTTTACCCTTGAAATTTATGTTCTTTTTATGTTTTTCCCATTTTTTATATTTTTATTTAATATTTGACCATAAGGTTATACCATCTCAATATATATATATATATATATATATATATATATATAATATATATATATATATAATATTAGAAGAAATAATATATATGTATATAAATATATATATATATATATATATATATATATATATATATATATATATTATATATATATATATATATATATATATATATATATATATATATATATATATATATATATATATATATATATATATATATATATATATATATATATATATATATATATATATATATATATATATATATATTTATATAGGTATTTATATTTAATTGCCAAATAATTTTAATAGATTTAAAATAGTATATTTTAGGTATTCTGATGATGGTTTAAACAAATAAACCGAAAGGTTATTACACCTTGCGTTTTTGCTTTAATAATAATTGACCGAAATCCCTAAAAAAATACAAAACTTAATAATCAAATTAAAATTTTGTTTTATTTAAGATTAAAATAAGAACATTTTTTTTTCGTGTTGTACACATTGTTTTAATTTACAATATTTATTATGCGCTATCTTTTTAGGTCAGTTAAGATGATTTTATGAAAAATGTGATTTGGCAGTGTCCACACGTAACTCAACAGTACTTTCGTAACACTTAGTCATTTAAAATTCTAATTTTTGTTGATAATCTTTTAAATTCTTCAACGATAAAAGGTATAAAATAAAGGTTATACGAATGGTAAGAAAACATTTTTACAGACATAGTAGCTAAAGTAATTTTTTTAATGGAACAATATTTTGACTTCTTAAATAAAATTAAAGTTATTAAACGTACGAATAAGAAGATTCAAACCTAAATATGTTATGGAAATAATTATTTCTGTTTTCTTTTTATTAAATTAAAATGAGATCATTTTATTGTACTTATGTTCTGGAACATAATATATTTTAACGTACATTTAAATATTAAAAAAAAAACTATTTCCAAATAAAATTATGGTTTGTTATATTGGACTTAGCTATTTTTAACAATCTCTTAACTTCAGTTACAAAACTAAACTAAACACAGTATTTTTATCGTCAGAGGTACTTTTTTTTGTCGAAAACGAGAAGTTATTGTTTGTTTGGCCGTGATAAACTTGATTTAGAAATTGATTAAGTAAAGCCTTCGTTATTTTAAAACGTCGTTTATATTAGACAAAACGCTCAATGGCACGACGCGCGTAACACCGCCGACGAAAGATGGAGGGCGGTAAGTGTGATGTGATGATATTGTTGATACAGGGCATGTGCTGCATATATGCCACATGCAAAGCATGCTTTCATTTTGACACCTGGTGATTGCGTAACTGCCGCTTTAACTCAACTAGTGCACCTCTGTGTAAAATCGAATTTTAACTTAAAAGAAATAAGCAAAAAATGTAAGTATTAAAAAAAAATCTTTGCGCTTAAGCTTGTTTTCTTTAATATTTAAAATAAAAAAAAATATATTTAAGAGTGACTAATTTATTTAATCATTTTGCCTCATTTTGGTCATTTTTCTATGCATTTTAGCTTAAATATCAATCCAACCGAGAAAATAAATAAAAAAATAACCTTATTCAAATAAATATTGTAAGAATAATTTTTTGATGTAAAATAATAAACCTTTATTATTTTTTTAAATTTTTTGTAGTGGCAAAGAGTAAATATTTGTTTGCACAAATTAATATTGTGATGCCTTAAGGTTTGAGCATTATTGTATCTTCTCGCTTATAATTTGCACTTTTTTAGAACCTAGGAATGCACAGTTAAAGAATATGGTGCTCATTGTACAAATACTTCTTTTGTGCACTGTATATATTTATTAAAAAAAAAATCAAATAAATCCTGTTCCCTAAAATGTCCTACCCACTCTACCAGTGCCTCTTTATTTTTCAAAATTCAGTCCTACAAGCCATTCCTGATATAAAACTTGTACTAATTCCTATAGAAATCTTTATAGGTTTTTGAGAAAAAGGCGATTAAAAAATGTTCTAATTACCACAAATTATGCAGTTGTATGAGAAAAAAAAAAGAGTTTGTACCTGAAAAATAATTGGGTTCAAATAAAGGTCTCCATAAACAAATATGTCCGAAAAAATATGTCTAATTTAAATCCACTGGCCAATGGTTAATACATGGCGTGCTATTAAAAGTTTTAAAGTTAAATTATTAGAAAAAGTCAATTTTTGCAGAACTTCTGGCAAAGCCAGATTGCCCTTATTATAACTTTGGCTTTAGTCTTTAGAAAGGGTTCAATTAAACATATTAAATTTTTATAATTTTCTTTTTTTTTCTCATATAACTGCATAATCTGCGGTGGTTTCGACATTTTAAATCGTCTTTTTCTCAAAAACCAACAAAGCTAGGTATAAAATATAATACAGACTTATATTAGAAATGTCGTGTAGATTTTTCATCGTAACAAATGTAAAGGGTATTCTATTCAAAAAATTAAAATTTACGCCACTTCCGGTTAAACCGAATGTGATAGTCAGGAGTAATTATATTTAAAATCGGCATTTTAGGACACAATATTTCATCATATTTAAAAGCAATATGTTTTTATTAAAGGAAATAAATAGCTTAGTAGTTATTTCATTGTCACCCGATATATTTAATTAAAGGTAATTAGAACGTATCAGAAACAAACTTTAAGATTTTTTGGTTTTCTTCAAAACTCGGAATATTTTAAATTTATATAATTTTAATATTGCTTTAAAATGGTGTGTTTAAAACATATATAGACTCACTTCAGTAAACATACAGGGTGTTTTATAATTACGGTACGAAACTTCAGAGAGTGATTGGCTAGGTCGTTTTAAGAAAAAAAGTTCCTATGAACATATGTCCGGAGTTGCTTTGTTTCTGAGATACAGGGCGTTGAAGTTTAAAGAAAAAAACGGTATTTATAAAATATCATAAATATCTTAAAACCGATTTGGTCAAAATTTGGTGCAGTTATTTAAAGTAATAAGGTGCTTATTTAGCTCTAACTAGATTGAAATTATTAGCTCCAGTGGTGTCTCAGTGGACACCACAGTCATATTATTGACGAAAAAAAGTACACCAATGACTTTTTCTTATAGTTTTTATATTTTTTAAGATTAAGCAACTAAAAATCCAACTTTTTACTTACCTGTGTTTTCTTCATATCTAGCTTCGTTTTCGAGAAAAAAAATAAAAACCACATTACCATTCTAAAAGCTATCCATGGACAACATAAAATAAAAACCAAAAATAAAAAATAAACAATTTCGACCTTAAAGTAAATGAGCAAAATGTCCACCTTCTCATAAAATACGGGACTGCAATCGATTTGTCATTGAGTGCCAGACACTTAAAACAAAAACGATATTTAAATATCCTTAAACGATTTGGTGAACCAATGACTTTTTTTTGTAGTTTTTTTTTAGATGAAGCAACCTCATATCTTGTTTACTATGAAAATAAACATTTTACTTGTACGACTTTTATTATCACATTTTTGGCATACCACATCTGCTTTTTATAACAAATCATTGCGAAGTCCAATCTAGTACCTAGTTACCCGCTTTGGAGACCAGCCCACAGTGATAGTATTGTCATATCAGTAAAATTCAAAGTTGTCAATTAGCAGTAATCCATCATGAATAATTTTACTAACGCTGAAATGGCTGACATGCACTTTATTTATGGATTAGTAAATGGAAATGTGGAAGAAGCACGAATAATTTACCAGGACAGATATCCTAACAGAGTAATTCCATGTGCCAAAACATTTAGAACGCTACACGCAAGGTTATGTGAAACTGGGAGTTTTAATAAAAATACAGGTGGTGGAAGACCAGAAACTGTAACAACGCCTCAATTAGAAGAAGCTATACTTAATGCGATAGAAGAAGATCTTTCAAATAGTACCAGCAGCTTGAAGTCAGCCCAAAAACCGTTTGGAAATTTTTAAAAAGAAACCTGCCGTACCCATATCACATACAGCGGGTCCAAGCTCTGCTACCTCGGGATTTTCAAACAAGATTAATGTTTTGCAGGTGGTTGATTCATACCATGGCATACAATAATAATTTTTTAACCAAAAGTTTTATTTACGGACGAGGCAAATTTTTCACGAGATGCTATTATGAACTTTCACAATGACCATTTTTGGCCGACGAAAATCCCCACTTTATTAGAGAAAGTCATTTTCAGCAACAATTTTCGCTGAACATTTGGGTAGGAATTATTGGTGACTACCTAATTGGCCCATTTTTTTTACCAGCAAGATTAACAGGTGAATCCTACATGGACTTTTTGCAAGATCATTTACCCATTTTGTTAGAAGAAGTACCCGTACAAGTAAGAGTCAACATGTGGTTTATGCACGACGGGGCTCCAGCTCATTTTAGTGCTCTTGCTCGTCAGGACCTCAAAATTGGCCACCTCGCAGTCCTGATATGAATCCTCTAGATTTCTATTTATGGGGCCATTTAAAAGCTCTTGTTTATAAAACTCCTGTACTAGATGTGAATGACTTGAGGAATCGGACAACTGACAATTGCGATGTCATAAGGAATACTCCAGGAATTTTTGCACGTGTCAGACACTCAATGACAAATCGGTTGCAGTTCTGTATTTTATCAGAAGGTGGACATTTTGCTCATTTACTTTAAGGTCGAAAGTGGTTATTTTTTATTTTGGTTTTTATTTTATGTTGTCCATGGATAGCTTTTAGAATGAGTTAATGTGGTTTTTTTTTTCTCGAAAACGAAGCTAGATATGAAGAAAACACAGGTAAGTAAAAAGTTGTATTTCTAGTTGCTTAATCTTAAAAAATATAAAAACTATAGGAAAAAGTCATTGGTGTACTTTTTTTTGTCAATAATATGACTGTGGTGCCCACTGAGACGCCACTGGAGCTAATAATTTCAATCTAGTTAGAGCTAAATAAGCACCTTATTACTTCAAATAACTGCACCAAATTTCGACCAAATCGGTTTTAGGATATTTATGATATTTTATAAATACCGTTTTTTTCTTTAAACTTCAACGCCCTGTATCTCAGAAACGAAGCAACTCCGGACATATGTTCATAGGAACTTTTTTTCTTAAAACGACCTAGCCAATTACCCTCTAAGGTTTCGTACCGTAGTTTGGAAACACCCTGTATAATACTAATAAATTCAAGGTAACTTGAATTTATTGGTACATCTTAAGGTTTAATAAACACAATTAAAAACAGGGGTTACCTTAAGGACAAAAACAATTAAAGTTCTAAGGGTTGTGTAGCATCTGGTATAAATAAATTATGATATAAAATAATACTTTTAAAATATGTTTTGGTGACTAACTTAATTTAAAGAAAAACAGATCCATGTCGATATAGTAGGTACCTAATTTAAAGTTCGTTGAAGACCAAAAAAATCTTTTTTTAAAAATCTAGTTCTAAAAGTAAGTGCCGCACTTTTGCAATTTTATGGAACTTTATAGAATAAATAAAAAGATTTAGATAATAATATATTTGGCAAAAAGTAAGCAATGTCTTTAACAGAATAGCTAAAAAGGCCTTCTTTAAAAAATTTATTAGGAGACATCCTATTAAACTTTTAATTCAACACACCTAATAGGTAGGTAGTAAGTTTTATATCGTGGAGACATAAAGGATGATTATTTAAAATAAAATTGCGGGCAGGACTTGATCTAATTTTATATCTTAATACATTAAGGGCCTGAGATTTTGAGATAGGAACTAGACCCTTTTTATTTATAACTTATTATTTATAAGTGTTTTTGGTGGGATCCTTTCTATTTTTTCCAAGCGCAAAGTATGTAATAAATCCTGCCTGCGTATTTAATTCTAGGACAATTATGACCTTTAAAAGTCAGGTTTAATCAGATTGCAAACTTAAATATTTTTTAAATATACGATATTATTGCCCCTATTTCAGGGCGTCTTGAGTGAAATGTGTACTTTTCAAAATTTTTTCTTTACTTGTGTTGTTAAATTTACTTACATACCCAATTTTAAGTTTTCAGCCTCTCGGAAAGTGCCCCATCATTTTAAAAAGTCAATGAGTAAGCGAGTAAGTCAGTAAGTAGCAACATAGACGATTTTTTAAAATCAAATGTCTCAAAAATCACTTGACATTACTTTCTCATTTTTTTTCACGGTTAATTAAAATACCTATGTTAATTTACATACCAAATACCATACCTTCATGAGGAACGATCACGAAGTTTTAATAGGGGGAAACACGCTAAAACTTTTCGTGTAATATACACACAAGCCGGAAATTAACCTGTTGTACAACCGTGCGCCCAGATTAAATTTTAAATAAAGCCCAAATATTTTTTCAGTGTATTGCTAACAACAACGCCTTTATGGCTTTTCCATGTAGTGTTACTGTTTAATAATTTTTAAAATTTAAAGTAATATTATTGTTGATCTTTTTAATAAACTAATTTAAAAAACCAAAAGCGATAAACCTGTTAGACATATTAGGTTTGATGTGGTTGAAGTCGAAAATAATAAAATTATAATTATATTTTATCCTACACTTTAATTATTAGATTTTAGATAGTAATATAAAATTGTTCATTATAATAATGCGGAACTATACTGGATTTTAAGAGGCAGGGTTAAGTTATGACGTATAACAAGACGAATGTAGAAGTAATATAGTATCATTTGATCATTATCAAAAATTAAATTAAAAGCCATAAACTCTTTCGTAAGTAAAAATCATTTAGCCGCATATTAGAAAACTTTAACATATTAGAATTGAAAAAAATATAACAAAAATTATGTTTTAAGCAATTAATAATTCTATTTTAGACGTTTATCGCGTTACTCACTTGTTTGGCTAGCACAAACGCTAGTTTGCAGAATGATCCAGCAGCCAAAACCCTTCTTGCAGAAAAACTAGCGTCGTAGGGCCAGAATGAAGTGTTATTAGTTGTAGCTGGACCATCTGAAACCATTTTCACTGGCCATGCTGTGCATGTTGCTCCAGCTGTAACATATGCTACTCCCATTGTAGCTTATGGTGCCTCAGGTGAAGCTTATGCTACTACAGTCTATTACGCCTATGAAAATACTCTCATGACTACAGTGATACCCTGTACGACAATGGATCTTATAAAGCCCATGTCTACGGTCATTAAATCTTTATTATTAAAAATGTAAATATTGTGTGATATAATTAGGTGATTTTTTTAAAGTACTAAAGTAACTTAAAATAAATAATCTATATAATACAAGCTTGTTGATTGCAGTTTTGGGTTTGTTTTTTTCTAAAAACTAAAGTAAATCAAAAAAAGATGGTTGTCACGATTAAAACATGCCCCTCCCCCCCTCTATGAGGAATAAAAGAATTTGATAGTAGCAAGACAGATTTTTGGTTGCTTAACTATTTGCTTAAAAAAATAGATTATGAGAAAAATGTACTTTGGTTAATATTTTTTTGTAAATTATTTGATTTCCTTTTAAGATATCTTTTTAACCAAAATAATGTTTTTGTTTGATTATTTCCAAAGAAATAGTCTTAACCAAAAAAAAAATTCGAAAATAAATATATGTACTAATAATAAACACATTTACAGAAGTCTATGTTTATTATTTAAAAGCATAAATCAGTGTAAATATTGCCCTACCCAATACGTGACCTCACAAAATAAAAATTTTAAACTTTTAAAAAGAAAAATATTTAAAAATGTATATCTTATGACACCTTAAAAGTTATTAGAATACTTTTTAAGTAATTTTATATATAAAATTTTAAACAAAAATAAATTAAAAACATTTCCAAGGATATTCCATTCCGGAAGCCCAAGCACCCATAGCAATTATTGTTAAGGTCCTGTTAGTAAAAACTTTGGACAAAGAGTAATATTTAAAACAATTATTACTCTTTGCTTTGGATCCCATTTTTATGTAAATAATACGCCCTAAACATATAACGTGCTAATTTTGTACAGCCTGTAGACGTGTACAAATTTTATGACATAAAGTATACAAAAAATGTACGTAGAATATTTTTTTTTAATCATGAGCCAAATAAAAGAAACTCATAAAAATAAAAAAAATATATATATTTTTTTAAGAATTATTTAAGATAAATTTAAGAATATCTACTGCGTAAAATTTGCTTAAAATATTCATTCATTTCTGGCATAATAATGATTTAATAAAACTTATGATAATAAATCAAAAATATATGTTATTATTTTTTTTTTCACCTGAAGTAGGTGTAAATTTTAACAGGAAAGAAAGATTGCAATAATACAAAAGCTTATAACGAAAAAACGTACAACGTTTAGGGTACACCGAGGAGTACACAAAAAAAAAAAAAAAAAAATATGTTATTTCATCCAACACAAAAAATAAATAAATAAGTTAATGAAAACATATATTTTATTGCGGAAGAGGAAAAATTATATTCGTATTTTTGTATATCATAAGAAGTACGGTACCAACCCAAATTTAACAAGGTTGAATTAAAAAGGTATAAATATTGCCAGATGAAATTGAAATGATATCAATTGATCATTAGCAAAAATTAAATCAAGAGCTATGAACTCCTTTGTAAGTATATATTTCTTTTTTAATAAATATATTTGAAAATGCATTCTATCACAAAAATTTACAATTTCTTGTTATTGTACGAGTATATTTATTTTAATTATCATGTTTTTATTTTATTTTAGGCTGTCATTGCCTTCTTTGCCTGTTTGGCGGCTACTAATGCTGGTTTCTACCACGGCCATTCGGCTAAAATCCTTCAAGGACCAAGTAGCAAAACCACCGTTGTAGGACCAGAAGGCAGCGTAATATCAGCCGTTGCCCCAGGAGGCCAGATCGTACATGAAGAGCATCCAGGAGTTGTAGCCCACACTGCACCTGCAGTAGCCTATGCTGCTCATGCCGCACCTGCTGTAGCTTATTCCACCCATGTTGCCCATGCTGCTCATGTTGTCCCTGTGACCTATGCTGCCCATGCTACTCCCGTAGCTTATGCTACCCATTCTGTCCACTCTGTCCCATCTACCGTTGTAGCTCACTCTTCTGCCTATGAACATGATAACATTGTTGTAGCCGGACCATCGGGAACCATCTCTACTGGTCATTCAGTTCACTCTGCTCCAGCTGCTCACCCAGTAGTGCATGGTGCCTCAGTTGTAGCTCATGGTGCCACTGTTGTGTCCCATGCCGCTCCAGTATATGGACATGAAGGACAATATGTTCACGACCACAGTGAAGCTTTGTACGATGATGGGTCTTACAAACCTCATCTCTACCACCATTAAATTTGCAGTTATAGAAAAATAAAATTGTGTAGACCATATTTTTTTATCAATAGTTGTTTATTTAAAAATAATTAAATAAAATGTAATAAAATACCAAGTACCTGGTTACTAACATAAACATTTTGTTTTTTTTTTTATTGATTTTAAGTAGTATTTTAAAAAAATAATAACCTATACATCTAACACTTATTAAAATATCATTTACCCTAAATACCAAAATAATTAAGTTGGATGCTTTTATTAAATTTGTAGAAATAATAAGTAAATATAATTAAGCGTAATTTGTTTAAATTAAATAAAAATAATAATGCATTATTTTCGTTAATAATTAATTTATTCTTAAAGTCTTTTTCTTTAAGCTTACGAGTGACAAAGCTTTAACATAAATATGAATAGTTTTCTGTATGGCAAATTATAACAGAAGCATTGCTGGTGAATTCATAAAAGATTTGATAACAGCTAAAGAAAAGCTTTCGTCAATAAAGAGAAGCTTTTAGTAAGGTTTGATCATTTCTTTTTTCAGAATAAGAATCATTGTTTTTATTTAAATTTATTAATAAAATTAACAAAAAAAAATATATTAATAAAACTGCAGAAGGCTTCCTGTTAATCTGTATTCCGAAAAATACATATTATGGCCAAACAGAAACCAGACCTTTTAGCGCTATTTCACACATATGACATTTTAACTAATGGTTTATGCATTTTATAACCAACCAGAAAAGAATATTCCTAAAAACTGAAAATAAAATTATTACCGGGATTTCGGCACCGACAAGTCATACGAATACTGCGCTTATCTTAGACTAGACATTTTTTGTCTATGGTCTTTATTATGTTTTTCTTATAATAAATAAATTAAATTATTTTTTTAAGCAAAACCGTTGTGTGACAATATAGAAGTCTGCAAGTGACTTAACTTCGATATATACTTTTCAGCTTGTGATATAAGCTGACCGTATAGATACAACTATAAATATTTACTATACCGGGTGACACAGCGAACATGTAACAGCCCATAACTTTTTTATTTATTAGAATTAATTTTTGAAATTTAGGTAATGCACCCGTCATAAGAACAGGCATTTAATGATTAAATAATACAAAATTTTACACTTCCGGTTTAACCGGAAGTAATCCCAAATTTAAAATTTTAAATATCACCCTGTATATATTTTTAGCCACCTAATCCGCCTTAAAATTATCTTTTTAACCATATGTCAAACTTGTCATTTGATTTCAAAATGGCTACCAAAATCAATTTTTTTGCCAAAATTTTAGTAGGCCATGATGTGACAATTACAAATTATCAGCATGTAAAAGGCGTTAAGATGTAAAGAATGAGGTGTAAAAATATTTGTGATTTTGTTACTTTTTATCTAATTAATAAGAGTTGGGAATATAGGTTAATTTTTAAAATTTCAAAAATGTATTTTTTAACTCTTAATACTTCAAAATTCAAAATAGGAAACTTATATAATCAATATTTATCTAATGTAACTTTAGATCAAACATTATTTTTTTTTATATAATTTATCGGAACTAGTATGAAAAACTGACTTTTTTTTATTAAAAACGCAATATTATACATATCCACATTTCTCTAACATAATTATTTAGATTACCTTTGTGTTGCAGGTTTAATTATTAATCAAATCTCTTTAATTTGTATTAAAAAATTGTTTTTTTTTTAATTTTATGAATCTCTTGATATGTTTAACATTTTTTTATGTCTATGCTGGGGTATTAGACTGCCTACTTGGCGCGTTATTGTTACCTGTACTTATACTTGTCTTATTATAAGGATTTGCCAATCAATGTATATGTATAATTTTGCGATTTTGGTAAAAAAGTCAGTAGTGCATACCAATTTGGATGGATAATTTATATAAAATAATAAATGTTTGATCTAAAGTTAAATTAAATAAAAAAATTAAGTTCCCTTGTTTGGATTTTAAGATATTAAGCGTTAAAAAATATACTTCTAAAATTATAAAAATTAACCCCCTATTACTCTCTTATTAATTAGATAAAAAGTAACATATTCACAAATTTTTTTGTGCGCATGCGTCAGTATCAGCCATTTTTTTCGTACTGTTTTTTGTAAACAAGCATGTTAAAGGACCTGTAAACACATAATTAAAATTAAAAAATACTAAAGAAAGTATAGTTATTGAAGAAAAGAAATACGAAAATAAAGAAAAAAGTGCCTTAATTAGCAAATAAGTTTTTTTAATCCATCATTATTATATCAGTACGAAAAGGAACGACGAAGCGGTGTTGTTATGGAGTATGTAAGAGTGATACATGCTATAAATCATTTGAATATAATACATATTATTTTATATAACAATATAACAATTGTATATATGTGGTAGGCCTAATTAGAATAAAATTATAGATGCTTTTTGTATAGTAAAGAAGTAATGATGCCTAACCTCTCAATCAGCTCACTTCTTTTTCCTTTTTAAAGACGTCCATGACATTTAAGCTACCTTTTTAATTACGTATAATTATGGGCTTCAACTGAATTATAAATCAGTGAAGCACCATCAACGATTTTTTCCAGTAAATGATTTAATTGTGGAGATAATACTGCATTCCCAGCCATTGTCGATCAAAACAGTACGAAACTTTTGAATTGCCGCCATTTCAACATGGCGACTGCGCTTGCTCTTGTCACATGATGAAAAGGCCTATTCTTTACACCTTAACGTCTTTTACATGCTGATAATTTATAATTGTCACGTCATGGCCTACTAAAATTTTGGGAAAAAAATGGATTTGGCAACCATTTTGAAATAATATGACAAGTGTGACACATGGTTAAAAATATAATTTTAATGCGGATAAGGAGGGCTAAAAATATATACAAATGCTACTTAAACATTTAAATTTGGGGTTACTTCCGGTTAAATCGGAAGTATACAAATTGGTATTAGTCAGTCATTAAAAGCGTGTCCTTCTGACATCACAATTTTAAAAATTAATTCTAATATATAAAAAAGTTATGGGCTGTTATGGTATTTTTCAAGATAAATGAAAATGACTAAAAGTCTCAAGTGCTTCTGAGTGCAGTAAAAACCCTCAAAATTAGCATTTTATGGTAGTATTAGGGTAGGTTGACCTAATTATGGCACCCGACCGTACAGGGTCGTATTCCTACCTGCCTGGAATAATATATAAGTATTCATGATGTCCTATTTGCCCCAGGTTATATCTAATCGTACAGGGTAAAGTGCGGACCTGAACTATTCTCACCTCTGTTGGAATGGCCATAAAGGATCACTTTCGAGGATTTTTATTGCAGTCGGAGATATTCGATATGTCTAGTCATTTTCTTATATCTTGAAAAATACTATACATATCCGTGGTCTCACCCGGTGTACATCCAACCCCTAGCTAGCCAGAAATAACAGATTTTCCGGTGATAAGTTTCCCTCGTGCCTTATGTGCGATGAGCCAGAGCTCTTTGATGCTCTGCACTCTGTAAGAATAAATTTAAAAGTGTTAAGTTTTACCAAAAATAATTTACCTTAGCAATTCTCATAAACACAGAACCAATCATCCGAAAAGCATTAGTCAGTATCAATCTCCATCCAAAGAGCAGGGATTTTTTTTCTGTGCAATAAAAATGCTTTTTTGCATAATTATCTAATACTTCTAGAATCTTTAATACAACCTAACAATATGTGAAATTTCTAAATAAACGCCAGGTTTAAATTATTACAAATAGGAAAGCTTTGTTAATTTTCGTCTTGTAACACCAATAAAAAGGGTAATCGTAAGTCCAACAATATTACATACCACACTGATAGGGGAATTAAAGAAATTAGGCCCCAATTCCGTCTTACCGATAAAGTATTTAAAAATAAGTGGTAATATATCTGAATATAGCCATATTTTAAGGTTCCAAGGATAAATGTATGTAAGCGGTTATAATATACCAATGCCTGACTCAATACGCGAGACTTAAAAAATTCCTACCATAAAATATTTATATCACCAACTGTTACACCTGTAAAAACCTAAGATACTTAGCATCAGCACGTACTGAACTTAAAACTATACCTATCACTATATTGCAGGCAAATATTTCTACTTTCTTAGAGCCCAAAACGTCCATAGCACTTCACAAAGCTACAGCACCTGAATCAAGAGACACCACAGTCGCCAGGTAATCATCGGACCACTTACCCAAGCTATGTATATATTGAGCACCACATCTTCTACTTCTACAACTTCTGCAGTTCCCCACACCTAAATACATTAACGTTTAAATAATTTTAATATAAAACTGAGGAGATTCTAAGTACATTTAGTTATTATTTATGTTTTTTCATAAATAACATATTAGTTTGTTTTCACTAGTACCTATTTTTATAATTTTAAAAAAGGGGTGATGTGTTGTATGTTTAATAATTTTCCTAAAATACCTGTATGAAGCATAGGTAACCAGTTTTTAAAAAAACAGTAATATGTATGCTACACATTTATCTTTATTTTATAATATAATATATTGAGTTTTTTTACTGTTGTTTTTTTCTGTTTTAGGCAATCAGCAAGTTAATAGGGGTTTATAGGGCTGAGCACACTCAGTACCCTGGGACCAGGACCAAAGCGGTCTCATTATTTATAAACTTTCCTGGCGATTAAACCTAACAAAAACTTATCAAAATATATGTATATCTAATTATCAAGGGTTTTGAATATGGTTTTATATTATACTTTTAATAAAATTAACACATAAGCATAAGGAAAATATTAAACTCTGCATACGAACACACAATTTTTTCCTATAAGATTTTTTTTAATTCGATTAATTTATAGAGATAATTTATCCAACATTTTTTAATTTGCCAGATGATCGAAATAACAAAAGGTAATTTTTGATTCTAAAGCGAGCAATACCTGATTACCAAAATAGAATTTAAGGTTATTTGACAAAATTTGTTTCCATATAGTGCAGACTTTTTGCTAAACAGTGTACATTATTTAAAAAAGTTGATTTGTTTTAGGTCACTTTTTAGTTTAACTTACGATTATTAAATATGACGGTTTAAAACATATTTGCATTTATATACAGATCAAGTAATGTTTCTATTAATTTTTATATTTTGAGCTAACGCGCCATAAAATACGTATTTTTTTTATTTCATACTGTACCATAAAACCTACTTTTAGATACAAGGTTTTTAATCCGGAAAAATAAAGTTTTACAGTTTTAGGTCCGGTGAAAAAAATTATCGAACTAGTCCGGTAAAACTGTTTTTAGGATTTGTTAATATAAAATTATTTCTCATAGGGTTGTGCCAATTTTTTGGTACTAGCTGCCCAGTAGCCCCATTAGATTTTTTCAAAATTTCATCAGGTATCAGATTTTCACCATCTTAGTTCATTATGTCAATTTTACCAACAATGATTGAAAATAATACTAATTTTTACTTACAACTTTACTTTACAACTTACTATTTACAATGCAATCTTTTACATGAGAAAAACTCCGTTTTACTGTGATTGGCCCAAAAATTTATTTTATTAGCAACCACCAGTTGGATAAGTGCATGTTTCGGTGTTATCTTACTTTTCCAAAGGAGAGTAGTATGCTTTTTGTGGTTTTATAAAAGATAACTTTCCTACAATTGATTAAATACCATGTAAAGTTAAAACTTTTAAATACCTTTTTAAAAAGAAGTTATAATATTCATTTCTAATAACGAGTACATAACATCTGTTTTAAACTCAGTTTTCGTCATTCAGGTGTTAACGTTTTCCATAGTTAAATCTAGTTTTATGGAAAAGAGAACAATATAAGCAAACATCTTTGCTTTCCACGGAAAAATAAGCTTAGGTAAAAATAAATTTTGCAAAGATAATGTAACATATTGCTTTTCCGTGTTATTATTACATAAGAAAGAGAAAATTAAAATTTAAAAAAAAAACATTTTATACATTTTCTAGTTGTTTTTTAATGTTTCATAAATTCGTTCAACAGGTACACTCTTTGTTGCTTCTCCCCAAATAACAATGTCATTAACCACTAGTAAAATTTACTCTTTTATTAATTAAATTTTGTTATACACCATAAACCTAATTTAAAAATCTTGGAGCCCAAAACCAATAGCACAGTTTATACCGTACAACGAATCAGTTATTTAACTCTCCACCTGTTTTGAAGCCACATAATTCAACCAATAGAAACATTTTCCTCATATTCTGGGCATGCTCAACCTGCCAATTGATATGAGGACGATTTCTTTTATTTATAATAACCAATTCGGTCTAGTTTTGTCTTTTTTTGTTACGACAGTTTTACCACAACAGAGAGAGATGAACAGATGCCGCACCTGATTGAATCAGAAAGTGAATGCACCAGTCAGGGCTGGTCTATCGGTTTTTTTATTTATTTTTGATCGTCAGGTCAGCTGGTGTATTAAATTGTTTGGATTTTGGAAGCGTTGTTTATTTTTCGATGATTTCAAGTGATTTGTTTAAGTGTGTTGGTTTTTTTGACAATTAATTTGTGAAAAGGTGACTAGTGTTTTCAGGTTTCATTGTTAAAAACCATGGTTGTGTGTTGTTTTGTCTGCAAAAGTTACAAAAAAGCCAATCCAGCTTTAGGATATTTTAGCTTTCCAAAAGATGAAACATTGTGAGTAGATTTTTACATAAAGTAGGATTAAAGTAGGTACCTATTGTATGATCCCAAAATAAAGGCAAACATTCCTGTGAAATTTGTCAGTCGTATTCAAAGAAGACTCAAGAACTGTCTGATGATTCACTGTATATACACATTTTAGAGCATACCAGAATGCTGCAAAGGATGTGTTTGGCAACCTCAGGTTTCTAGATCAAACTTTCTTTGAGTTTTTTGGATCCTGCGAAAGTCTATTTGTCCGCATTTTAAAGATTTTGCCATTTTGCCAAATATTGGCACAAAAATAAGGGAAAAAATTTTAGAACTGCCTTTCCAACATCCTTGTAAAAACTTCCCCAAAACTTATTTTGCATCTTTTTTACCAGAACAAGAATATTTTAAACTTTAAAATTTTTAAACAGAGATTTGCTTTCACCCAAAACAAAGAAATCACAAAAACTTAATATTCTTTATAGGCCTATTATTTATAAGTGCAAGGTAATATAACCATACATTTGAATTCAAACATGAATAGAGTGGCAAGGAAATAGATATGTCATATTTTTAAAGTTAATTTTTTTTTCGAAAACTAGTTCCTGAATCAGTATTCAGTGTGTTAAAAACAGACGGTTGTTACCCTTGTAGTGATTTCTATGCAGTGGTTCTAGAAATGTATAGGTATTCATTTTACTGAGGTAGTTATTTAAATAATTTAACTGCTTCCTTGAAACTTCGGGTTACTTTGAAACTCTGTAAGGTAAAATTTTGTTTTCTCTATGTCTTGTGTGTAGGTAGGCCTAAAAATTATATTTTATGACTTTAGTTTTTGATTTAGCTATTTACTGGGTGGTGATTTTTTTATATGTGTGATAATAGGCTACCTTCACATTTTTAAATTTTATACTGTACTGTAATGTTCATTCTCGGCTTGCTTATGCTGTATGAGTCAAAAAAATTAATTATTTTTCATTTTCCCGGCACGTGAAACTGGCCTTTTATTTAAATTTCGTATTACCAATAAAACTATACTCGATTTTTTTGTTAAATATACTTACACATCAAATTTTTGACTGACTTTCATTTATTGAAATGGCTACCTACGAGAATAATAAATCAATTGTATATATTCGTTCTATGTTCTTCAACATCAACATTTATTTCTCTTGAGGTAGTCCAGCCTTTAATGGTTTTATTATGAGCGGCTGAACCACTTTTTAAATAAAAATTTTGAAATACATCATTTTATGCAATTTTTTTCACCTATTTAAAACTACCTGCCTATCAGCTATCAAATTATGTGTAAATAACTGATCATTCTCAATTACGTTTCCTAGGGTTATTTTTTTTACCAATTACACTCAAGTTGCTGCATATCATTTAATTTACTAATTTGATTAAATTAATTCCAGTCCGGCCCTGTCGAGCTCCACCTTGCGATTTAATCACAACTCTTTTAACACATGGAGCGCGTGCGCGAAATATGAGGAAAGAATGAAAAAGTCAAATCTGGCTTCATCCAAATTAACAGAGTTAAATAACTGATTCGTTGTACGGTATAAACTGTGCCAATAGTGTATATTTTTTTTCCTCTTAGTAGTTCTAGAAATGACTTAAATAAACTGTTATTGTACTTATTATATAACTTTCTACTGATAAGAAGAGTAGGACGTCCTATTTACAAATCTGAAGTTGAAATAACTTTTCATCAAACCGGAGAAAAATGAATAAGTTAAAACATGCACTTTTTTATTATATACACCTAAAAATCTTTATTTTGAAATTTAAAAATAAGACAAATGAATTTGTATTTTACTTTTAACTTCTTGCAAAAAATAAATTGTACTTAACAATAAGAAATTTGGCGAAAAACTTGTGTTTGTTCCACCCAATACGTGACCTTACTAAATAAAAATTTAAGACTTTCAAAAACAAATATTGAAAAAATTATTGCCTTATAACACTTCAAAAATTATAGGAATATTTTTTAGGTAATTTTAAATATAAAATTTTAAATTAAAATAAATATAAAAAACCTTCTTTAGGATTTTCCTTTCCGGAGGCCCTAGCACCCATAAAAAATATTTTTAAGGGCTGTTAATTAGAACTTAGGGTATAGCGGAGCGATTCTGTAAGTCTATCGTGTCGTTTTTTTTTTCTGGCATAGAACCAGGTCAGACCTGTTAGGTTCCTTTGAGTATGTCACCGGGCACATGAAATCGTATTTTACGACATTTTTTTGTGGTCTTGAACTTTTTAAATTAATAAAAAGTGATTTTTTTTTAATTATAAAAAAAATGTTTTTTTTTTTTGGTTCCATCGCCAGAACTTTAAAACTATCAAAGATAACGAAAATTTTTTTGTGTCAAATTAAAGCTCACACTGTAGAGCTTTTAACCTTATGAACTGTTTGAGCACACTTATAAACTGTTTGAGCACAATTCGCACTTTCATTCCTTTAAAAATTACATAAACTAAAAATATATAGTTTTTGTATTGAAATTTTTACCAATCGATAAACTATATATTTTTGAAAATATTTTCATACGTGCAGCGAAAAAAATATAGCCAATTAATAACAAAAGTTTTTGAATTTTTTTTCCTAGAGCGTATCGTTTGGAAACAGCGATTTTTTTTCAGACGTAAAAAAGTATCATCGGGACCCAATAGACCTCGCATGCGGATAGCGTGCGTAATAATTAATAATACATTAGTAGTGGTGGTTGTCGAAATTTAAAGTGTGCTGTATGTATCAAGAATTCTAAAACAAAGAAGCGTATTATTTGTAAGAAAATTGTGTATAATGGATACAAATCTGTGATACAAAGACCTAGAATACAAGGATTGTTATCATTACTATCAAGTGCTTTAAAAAAGGCAGGACAATCTAGCAAAAGAAATTTTGTCAAAAAAATAGTATTTTAAATGGCGAAATAAAAATTAAATACATACACTGTCGTAAATCTTAAAAAATTCAAAAAAAAATATTATCATATTTTGCAATCAGACAGTGGCGCCGATCCTTCAAATTATTGTGCATTAAACTTAAAATGCCATAGTTTCAATATTAGAAAAATGTGATTTTTTGCAACACAAGTAAATATAAAAAAAAGAAAGGTTTAATAAAAAATCTTTTTAAACCAGTAATTTAAATATTATTATGTACCTACATAGTATAGTTGGTACCATTACATTAGTTTATATTTTGTAATGAAACAAAATACAAATTTTATCCTTATAAATAATGTTAAGGGGATTTATTTCTTTGCATAGTACTGAATCTTTTTAGGTAGTGGAAAAGCTACCTATCAAAAAATTAATAAAGCTGCCAGGAATAGAAATGACATTAATATGATATTCAAATTAAGTGACTATGAAGATTTATTTGCGTTTGATGCGAAATATCATAAAATATGTTACAGCCACTACATATCTGAAAGAACCATAAAATTGCACAAAAATAGGAAAATGGTTTCCAATACTGCCTTGAACCTATCCGAAAATAATTCGATAATATCTACCTCTTCTGCAAGTATTGGTAGTGATGTTCAGATAGATCTTTTACTTTCTAAAGAAATGTCCAAAATTCAAACTTTATTACGAGCTGCCGACATACTAAGTAGTGCAATGGCTTTATGTCAACCCAAAGTATAAATCTCGTTCCTAAAATAACAATATTAAAGACTTTGAGGCAAAAATGGATGAAATTTACGAAGAATGCTAATAATGAAGCGCCTAAATAACTACTTAAATATTACATTTTTGGATCTGGTAAAGAAAGTCTCCCACGAAATTGGACAATTTTTAAATTTGCAATGTAAAATATACTTTAAACAGGATGAAGTGGTTCTCACCAAGAAAATCGCAATTGAAATTATAAAAATTGGTCATTATTTAAAATTTTATTTTAACTATATATTTACTATTTACATGTAATAAAAACATGCGCCGCTTCAACATGTTTACAGTGTTGCCATACGGAAATATTTATTAATTTATAATAAAAAAACTTGGCCATTTCCATTAGGACTATTTTCATTAAATTAAAAATATTTGAAGTTCGTGCCAGTTACAAATATAATTAAGGAAAATAAAAAGTCGCTTTTACTAACCACCACTAAACATGAGCGACCAGAACGGCGCATTTATAAGAAAGAAAATTTACAATTTAACAAGGAAAACCTAACCGGAACTAACCAGGAACTAACCATAACTAGGCAATAGTTTATAAGTTGTTGTTTGTTAGTTCTGGTTAGTTTTTCTAGAAAAAACAACTTTCAATATAACAAATTATTACAAAACATCTGGCAACATTGCTTATTCAAGTAGAGACACATCAAGAAATGGCAACGTATCATCTCTTTATATAGAACAAAAAAGAATATATTCCTGTTAAAAAAAGTTTAACGAAGCCCTAGTTTATATTTTATGTACTATGTTTCTCAAATTTAAGTAAAAGACATAAAGCATCCCCAATTTTTTGTTGTTTTAAAAGTGATGAACTCTTGAATGTATAATCAAAAAATAACAAATTCCGTGGGTGGTTTTCTTAACCAGCACCCAATAAAAAAAAGTCTAATAAACCTACTAATTAGGTGGGTAATTAATAGCAATGATTGATATTTTTTAATGGGTTTATAAATCTACCCACCTCTTTTAAATAGTTTATTTTTTTTCCTAAACAACTTAAGTAGCCCTTAGATCTGCGTTAAAACCTGTTGATAAATCTTAAATTACTACACTTCCACCAGACCGTAAGATTATTGCAGTCGGCCGGCTCGCTAAGCCGACCGCGCAAAAATATGATTTTGGCCCGTTAAAAAAATATCACTGACTCAATACTATAAAAAAAACATAAAAAAAATTTTATTTTAAAAACTTTTTATAATCATTAGCTACAATTTGTACGCAGCGTGTATGTATAAATTTTCAATAATAAACTTTTTCTCGATTGCCTAAAATTACGCTACTGAAAATAACAATTTTGAGTTTCCTACTATTTTAAAAATTAAACAAAAAAAGAATCAGCTTTACGTGGGACGTTGTTAAAAGCGGTACTTTAATCTAAAAAAAAAATACCTAATATCATAAATATTATTAAAGATATAGCAATGGAGATGTTAACAAACGTGTTTCATTAAAAACCGATTTTTTCTTTTGGGTTTTTTCGAAATAAAAAAGTTCTCGACCACTAAAAAATGTCGTAAAAAGTGTACACGATTACCTTAATAAAGAATCCCACTAAGTCTGGTTTGGTTCTACGCCGGTTTTTTTTTTCGATAACTAAGCGACTTTCCTTCGAAATTTTACTCCACAAGTAATATTTTTATATAAATAATACGCCCTAAAAATATAAGATTGTAATTTTGTTCACCCTGTAGGCGTGTACAAATTTTATGACATTATACATAAAAAATTTACGTAAAATAAAAATATTTTAACATGAACCAAAGGAAAAAAAATCTTTAAAAAAGAAAAATTATTTAATTTCTTGAGAATTTTCAAATATAAATTTAACAATTTCTACTGTTTAAAATTCGCCAAAGTATGTATTCATTTGTGCCATAATGGAAATACAATAAAACTTTAGATACTAATTATTGTAAAAAATATTTATTTAAATAAAAAAATAGGTAAGTTTTAAAAGGAAATAAAGATCACAATAGTACAAACATTTATTACGAAAAAACGTACAAAGTTAAGAGTATACAAAAATAACAAAAAACGTATTATTATTCCATGAAAAACAAAAAATACAATAATAAGTAAATAAAAAATATATATATTTCATTGCGGAAGAGGGAAAATTATATGGGTATTTTTTGTATCATAAGAAGTACGGAACCAACCTAAATTTAACAAGGTTGAATTAAAAAGGTATAAATATTCGGAGGTGGAACTGAAATGATATCAGTTGATCATTAACGAAAATTAAATCAAGAGCTATGAACTCCTTTGTAAGTATGGATTTCTATTTTATTAAATATATTGAAAAAATGCCTTTTATTACCAAAATTTAACATTTTTCGTTGTAGTATAGTTTTTTAATTATCCTGTTTTAATTTTGTTTAAGGCTGTCATTGCCTTCTTTGCCTGTTTGGCTGCCGCCAATGCTGGTTTGTACCACGGCCATTCGGGTCAAATCCTTCAAGGACCAAGTAGCAAAACCACCGTTGTAGGACCAGAAGGCAGCGTAATATCCGCCGTTGCCCCAGGAGGCCAGATCGTACATGAAGAGCATCCAGGAGTTGTAGCCCACACCGCACCTGTAGTAGCCTATGCTGCTCATACCGCACCTGCTGTAGCTTATTCCACCCATATTGCCCATGCTGCCCATGTTGTCCCTGTGACCTATGCTGCCCATGCTACCCCCGTCGCTTATGCTGCTCACTCTGTCCACTCTGCCCCATCTACCGTTGTAGCTCACTCTTCCGCCTATGAACATGATAACATTGTTATAGCTGGACCATCTGGAACCATCTCTACTGGTCATTCAGTTCACTCTGCTCCAGCTGCTCACCAAGTAGTGCATGGTGCCTCAGTTCTAGCTCATGGTGCCACTGTTGTGTCCCATGCCGCTTCAGTGTATGGTCATGAAGGACAATATGTTCACGACCACAGTGAAGCTTTGTACGATGATGGGTCTTACAAACCTCATCTTTACCACCATTAAATTTGCAGTTATAGAATAATGGAATTGTATAGACCATACTTTTTATAAATAGTTGTTTATTTAAAAATAATTAAATAAAATTTAATAAAATACCAAGTACCTGGTTACTAACATAAACATTTTGTGTTTTTTTACTGTTAAGTAGTATTTCAATAAAAAATAACCTATACATCTAACACTTATTTAAATATCATTTACCCTAAATACCAAAATATTTTTTTTATCAAATTTGTAAAAAGAATGAGTAAGTAGTATTAAGCGTAGTTTGTTTAAATTAAATTAAAATAAAATAGCATTATTTTCATTTTTTTTGCCTGAGGCTATTTGGCAATTTAGCCAGTGATTTTCATTATTAATTAATTTTTTCTTAAAGTCTTTTTCCTGAACTTACGAGTGACATAAACATTTTGTGTTTTTTTACTGTTAAGTAGTATTTCAAAAATAATAACCTATACATCTAACACTTATTTAAATATCATTTACCCTAAATACCAAAATATTTTTTTTATCAATTTTGTAAAAAGAATGAGTAAGTAGTATTAAGCGTAGTTTGTTTAAATTAAATTAAAATAAAATAGCATTATTTTCATTTTTTTTGCCTGAGGCTATTTGGCAATTTAGCCAGTGATTTTCATTATTAATTAATTTTTTCTTAAAGTCTTTTTTCCTGAACTTACGAGTGACATAAACATTTTGTGTTTTTTTACTGTTAAGTAGTATTTCAAAAAATAATAACCTATACATCTAACACTTATTTAAATATCATTTACCCTAAATACCAAAATATTTTTTTTATCAATTTTGTAAAAAGAATGAGTAAGTAGTATTAAGCGTAGTTTGTTTAAATTAAATTAAAATAAAATAGCATTATTTTCATTTTTTTTGCCTGAGGCTATTTGGCAATTTAGCCAGTGATTTTCATTATTAATTAATTTTTTCTTAAAGTCTTTTTTCCTGAACTTACGAGTGACATAGTTATAATATAAATATAAATAGTTTCCCCTGTGGCAAATTATAACAGGAGCATTGCGGGTAAATTCATAAAATATTTGATAACAGCTAAAGAAAACTTTCGTCAATAAAGAAAAGCTTTAGTCAGGTTTTATCTTTTCTTATTTAAGATAATATTAATAAAAAAATTTTATTTAAATTTACGAATAAAATTAACAATATATCTGAAAAAAAAAATGTTATGACAAAACAGAACTTTTTAGCGCTATTCCACAAATATGGCATTTTGAAAAATGGCTTATGTATTTTATAACCAATCAGAAAAAAATTATCCTAAAAACTTAAAATAAAACTATTACCGAAATGCTGGCACCGACAAGTCATACGAATACTGCGCTTATCTAAGACTAGAAATTTTTCGTCCATGGTGTTTTTTTATGTTCTTCTTATAATAAAGAAATTTAATTATTTTTTTAAGCAAAACCGTTGCGCGACAATATAGAAGTCTGCAAGTGACTTTACTTAAATATATACTTTTTAGCTTGTGATATAAGACATAACCGTATAGATACAACTATATTTACTACATCGGGTGACACAGCGGACATGTAACAGCCCATAACTTTTTTATTTATTAGAATTAATTTTTGAAATTTAGGTGATGCACCCGTCATAAGAACACGCTTTTAATAACTATATAAAAACCAAATTTTACACTTCCGCTTTGACCGAAAGTAACCCCAAATTAAAAATCTTAAATAGCACCCTGTATATATTTCTAGCCTACCTAATCCACCTTAAAAATATCTTTTTAACCATATGTCGTGATTTGATTTCAAAATGGCTGCCAAAATCGATTTTTTTGCCAAAATTTTAGTAGGTCATGATGTGACAAATACAAATTATCAGCATGTAAAAGGCGTTGAGATGTTAAGAATAAGGTGTAAAAATATTTGTGATTTTGTTACTTTTTATCTAATTAATAAGAGTTAGAAATAGAGGTTGTTTATTAAAGTTTTGGAAATGTATTTTTTAACGCTTAATATCTCAAAATTCAAAATAGGGGACTCCAATATTTATCTAATGTAACTTTAGATTAAACATTACCTATTTTATATAATTTATTAGAATTAGTATGAAGAAGTGACATTTTTATTAAAAACGCAATATTAAACATATTTATATTCCTCTAAGATAATTGTTTAGATTACCTTTGGGTTACAGGTTTAATTATTAATCAAATTCATTTGATTGGCGCGTTATTCTTATCTGTACTTATATTTGTCTTATTATAAGGATTTGCGAATCAATGTAGATAGGTATAATTTTGCGATTTTGGTAAAAGGGTCAGTTGGACATAGCAATTTTGAAAATTTATATGAAATAGTAAATGTTTGATCTAAAGTTAAATTAAATAAAAATTCAAGTTTTCTATTTTGGATTTTAAGATATTAAGCGTTAAAAAATACATTTCTAAAATTTTAAAAATTATCCCCCTATTCCTAACTCTTACGCCTACTAAAATTTTGGAAAAAAATCGATTTTGGCAGCCATTTTGAAATAAAATGATAAGTGTGACACATGGTTAAAAAGAGAATTTTAAGACGGATCAAGAGGGGCTAAAAATATATACAGAGTGCTATTTAAAAATTTAAATTTAGGGTTACTTCCGGTTAAACCGTGTCCGTTACGCGTGTCCTTCTGACAGGTGCATCATCCAAATTTTAAAAATTAATTCTATTAAATAAAAAAGATATGGGCTGTTACATTTCAATGTGTCACCCGGTATACATCCAACCCCTAGCTTGCCAGAAATAACAGATTTTCTGCATTCTGTAAGAATAAATGTAAAAGTGTTAAGTTATATCAAAAATAATTAACCTCAGCAATTCTCTCAAATACAGAACAAATCAAATATTTCGAAAAGCATTAGTCAGTATCAATCTCTATCCAAAGAGCAGGGAATTTTTGTCTGTGCAATAAAAATACCTTCTTTGATAATTATCTAATAGCTCTAGAATTACGAAAATTAGGCCTCAATTCCGTTTTATCGATAAATTATCTAAAAATAAGTGGTAATGTATCTTATTATAGCCATATTTTAAGCTTCCAAGGATAAATATAAGTAAGCGGTTATAATATACCAATGCCTCACTCAATAACCGAGATTTAAAAAATTCCTCCCCTAAAGTATTTATATCACCAGCTGCTATATCTGTAAAAACCCAAGACCCTTAGCATCAACAGGTACCAAACTTAAAACTATACCTATCACCATATTGCAGACAAATATTTCTGCTTTAGAATCCAAAAAGTCCATAGAACTCTACAAAGCTACAGCACCTGAATCAAGAGACACCACAATCGCCCAGACCACCATCGGATCACTTACTCAAACTATCTATATACAGGGTGTCCCATAAGTAATGGGACACAGAGCAACAGCAGATTTATTTTATTCGAAATAATGCAATTAACGTAAACTTGCCTTATCCCAAAGTTGATAATAACTAAGATACAGGGTGTCAAATTTTTAATTTTCTTTTCGTTTTTGCGTAATAATTTCTTAACTAAATGACATAACGGTACAAAATTAAAGGTTTGGGGTTTTTTTGAGGCAAGAAATTCAAATTCGTCCATACTTTTGATGTTGCTGGTAGAGTGCGCCACCTACGGCCTACCCCACTTGTTTTAGATGGCATAACTTTTTTTAAGCCTAGTATATTGACCTGTTTATTAAAAAAGAAGTTACTATAGCTCCATTTTCCATAGGAAAATTGCGGGGTCCTTTAAATTTTGTTTATCTCAAAAACAGTAGCTCCTATAGACCCAAATGAAGTATACATTTTTGATGCAGGAAAAATTATAGTAAATCCTTTTTTAATAAACAGGTCAATATCCTAACCTTAAAAAAAGTAATGCCATCTAAAACCAGTGGGGTAGGCCGTAGCTGGCGCCCTCTACCAGCAATATCAAAAGTATGGACGCATTTGAATTTCTCGCCTCAAAAACCCCCAAATCCCTAATTTTGTACCGCTATATCATTTAGTTAAGAAATTATTACAAAAAAACGAAAACAAAATTAAAAGTTTCACACCCTGTATCCTAGTTATTATCAACTTTGGGATAAGGCAAGTTTACGTTAATTACATTATTTTGACTTAAGGAATTTGCTGTTGCTCTATGTCCCATTACTTCTGGGACATCCTATATTGAGCCCCATATCTACTTCTACAACTTCTGCAGCCCTCCACACTTAAATACACTAACGTTTAAAGAATTTTAATATAAAACTTACGAGATTCTAAGTACATTTAGTTATTATTACATTACACTAGTATATTTATTATTTTTAAAAAGAGAAGAAAAATTAAGGTGTGGTATGTTTAATAATTTTAAGGTTTCCTGAAATACCTGCATGAAGCATAGGTAACCAGGTAGTTTTTAAAATAACAGAAATGTATGCTACACATTTATCCTTATTTAATAATATATATTGTGTTTTGTACTGTTTTTTTTTTTCTGTTTTAGGCAATCAGCAAGTTTATAGGGGTTTATGGGGCTGAGCACACTCAGTACCCTGGGACCTGGACCAAAGCAATCCTATTATTTATAAACTTTCCGGGCGATTAAACCTAACAATAACTCTTTAAAATATATGTATATCTAAATATCAAGGGTTTTAAATATGATTTTATATTATACTTTTAATAAAATTAACACATAAGGATAAGGAAAATATTAAACTCTGCATACAAACACAATTTTTTCCTATAAGATTTTGTTTTGCTTCAATTAAAGTCCATTTTCTAGAATTTATTCAAAAAAATTTTAATTTGACAGATGATGAAAATAACAAAAGGAAATTTTTGATTCCAAAGCAAGCAATACCTGATTTCCAAAAAAGAATTTAAGGTTATTTGATAAAATTTGTTTCCATATAGTGCAGACTTTTTAATAAACAGTGTACATTATTTAAAAAAGTTAATTTGTCTTATGACACTTTTTCGTTTAACTTACGATTTTTAAATATGACACTTTAACACATATTTGCATTTATTTAGTAATGTTTCTATTAATTTTTATATTTTGATCTAATGCGGCATAAATTGCGTATTTTTAAATTTCATACTGTACTGTAAAACGCAATTCAGAAAATAAACTTTTACAGTATTAAGTCCGGTGAAAAACATTACCGAACTAGTTCGATAAAACTTTATTTTGGATTTGTTGTTATAGATTTATTTCTCATAGGGTTTCGCCGATTTTTTTTTGGATCTAGCTGCCCTGTAGCCTCATAAGATTTTTGCAAAATTTTATCGGAAATCAGATTTTTACCATCTTCCTTTATTTCGTCAGTTTTACCCAAAATGATTGTAAAATAACACTAATTTTTAACCGACTTTACTTTAAAACTTACTACTAAATTTAAATTTTATGTCAGTACTGACAATGTTTTCACTAGTAAACAAAAATCTTGAAATCCGTTTTCAAAGCAGACAATTAATTATTTTGTAGATATACGAAACATGTTAAGAATACGTTATTATTTTAAAAAATAAGTTTTGACAGCAGAGTATAAAATAAAATATTGTACATTGTTTATCCAAAAAACCTTTACAGTACTCGTTTCGAAATTCCGAACTTGGCTCTCTCGTTGCCCCGTCCGTAAACATCTCACTTATACTGTAAAAGTTGATTTTCCGAAGTTATAATGTAAACATTTATAAGTTTTGATTCAGTAACATGAAAAACTCTTTGTTACTGTGACTGACCCAGAAATTTATTTTATTAGCAACTATTACTTGTATAAGTGCATCTTTCGGTATTATCTTACTTTTCCGAATGATAGTAGCGTGTCCTATTAAGGTTTTATGAAAGGTCATTTTCCTACAACTGATTAAATACCATGTTAAAGTTGAAACTTTTAAATACTTCTGTAAAAAGTAGTAATAATATTTATTTCTAATAACAAGTACATAACATGCTGTTTTAAACTCAGTTTTCATCATCCAGGTATTATCGTTTTCCATAGTTCAATCTACTTTTATTAAAAAAAAAGGAACAGTTTTGGCCAACATCTTTGCTTTCCAGGAAAAAATAGGCTTAAGTAAAAATAAATTTTGCAAAGATAATGTAACATATTACTTTAACATGTTTTAAGATTTACTGTCAAAAGACAATAAAAAAAAAATACATAAGAAAGGCCAAAATAAAAATTAAAACAACATTATACATTTTCTAGTTGTTCTTCAATGCTTCATAAATTCGTTCTATAGGTACACTCTTTGTTGCTTCTCCCCAAATAAGTATGTAATTTTTTTTACCCCAAGTGGTTAGAAAAATAGTTACTCTTTTATTAATTAATTTTTTTATACACCTAATATAAAAATCTTGAAAAAAAAACTGATAGTATATTGATTTAGTTTTCTCCAAGTAACTCTTGAATCAAGTGTTATTGGACTTATTATATAACGTTTTATTAATAAAAAGAGTTTGACGTCCCATTTAAAAATCTAAAGTTAAAATAACTTTCCATGAAACCGGAAAAAAATGAACATGTTAATATATGCACATTTTTTATTATATTAACCTAAAAACCATCATTTTGCAATTTATATAAAAATTAAAAAAAAAGACAAATACATTTGTAATTTTAGTTTTTACTTCTTGCAAAAAATAATTTATACTTACAAATAAGAAATTTGGCTCAACATTTGTTTTTGTCCCACCCAATACGTGACCATACTAAATAAAAATTTTATTAAAAAAAATATTAAAAAATTATTTTTTTATGACACTTGAAAAATTATAAGAATATTTTTTAGGTAATTTTAAATATAAAATTTTAAATAAAAATAAGTATAAAAAATTCTTTAATATTTTCCTCTCTTGAGACCCTATGACCCATAGGAATTATCTTTAAGGCCCTGTTAGTAAGAACTTTGGGTCCTATTTTTATTTAAATAATACGCTTTAAAAATATTAGGTGCTAATTTTGCACCCTGTAGATGTGAACAAATTTTATGACAAAAATAATACAAACAATTTTCGTAAAATAAAAATATTCTTACATGTTTTAAAGAAAATAAATCCTTAAAAATAAAAATTCATTTAATTTCTTAAGAATTTTCAAATTTAAATTTAGCAATGCCTACCTTATAAAATTCACCAAAGTATTTATTTATTTGTGGCATGATATAAATGCAATAAAACTCTAGATAATAATATAATTATTGTCAAAAATATTTGTTTATATTTTTTTTATAAAAAAAATTAAGAGGAAAGAAAGATCGCACTAATACAAAAGCATATAAGAAAAAAAAACGTTCAAAGTTAATGATATACAAAAATAACAAAAACGTAATGTTATTTCATCCAGAACAAAAAAAAAATACATAAATAAGTAAATAAAAAAATATATATTTCATTGCGGAAGAGGGAACATTATATTGGTATTTTTCTGTATCATAAGAAGTAAGAAACCAACCTAAATTTAACAAGGTTAAATTAAAACGGTATAAATATTGCGAGGTAGAACTAAAATGATATCAATTGATCATTAGCAAAAAATTAATCAAGAGCTATGAACTCCTTTGTAAGTATAGATTTCTATTTTAATAAATATATTGAAAAAGGCACTTTATTACAAAAATTTAACATTTTTGGTTATTGAATATTTATAATCCTGTTTTTATTTCGTTTTAGGCTGCCATTGCCTTCTTTGCCTGTTTGGCTGCCACCAATGCTGGTTTCTACCACGGTCATTCGGCTCAAATCCTTCAAGGACCCAGTAGCAAAACCACCGTTGTAGGACCAGAAGGCAGCGTAATATCCGCCGTTGCCCCAGGAGGCCAGATCGTACATGAAGAGCATCCAGGAGTTGTAGCCCACACCGCACCTGCAGTAGCCTATGCTGCTCATGCCGTACCCGCTGTAGTTGCTCATGCTGCCCATGTTGTCCCTGTAGGCTATGCTGCTCATGCTACTCCCGTAGCTTATGCTACCCACTCTGTCCACTCTGCCCCATCTACGGTTGTAGCTCACTCTTCTGCCTATGAACATGATAACATTGTTGTAGCTGGACCATCTGGAACCATCTCTACTGGTCATTCAGTTCACTCTGCTCCAGCTGCTCACCAAGTAGTGCATGGTGCCTCAGTTGTAGCTCATGGTGCCAATGTTGTGTCCCATGTCGCTCCAGTGTATGGACATGAAGGACAATATGTTCACGACCACAGTGAAGCTTTGTACGATGATGGGTCTTACAAACCTCATCTTTACCATCATTAGATTTGCAGTAATAGAAATATAAAATTGTACAGACCATCTTTTATGTAAATAGCTTTGTTTATTTAAAAATGATAAAATAAAATGTGATAAAATACCAATTACCTGGTTATTAACATGAACAGTTTATGATTTTTTATTGATTTAAGGTAGTATTTAAAAAAATAATATTCCATACACATAACTCTTATTTAAATATCTTTTACAGTAAATACCAAAATATTTATGTAAAAGCTTTCATTAAATTTTTAAAAAGAATAAGTAAACAATATTGAGCGTAGTTTGTTTAAATAAAATATAAATAATAATTCTTTAAATGCATTAATTATTAATTTACTTCGAAAGTTTTTTTTCTAAACTTTTGGGTGACATAGCTATAACATAGATATAAATAGTTTTTTGTGTGGAAAATTATAACAAAAATATGACGCGAGATTTCTTACAAGTATTGCTAGTAAATTCATAGAAGATTTGCTAACACTTAAAAAAAGCTTTCGTCAAGTTTAATCTTTTATTATTCAAACCAATTTAAAAAAAAATAATTTTTAACTTAATTTATGCGCAAAATTAACAAAAAACAAATACGTTATTGAAACTGCAGAAGGCTTAGTATTAATCTATATACCTACTTAGTGGAGTAAAATTTGGAAGAAAAGTCGCTTAGTTATCGAGAAAAAAAAAACCGGCGTAGAACCAAACCAGACTTAGTGGGATTCTTTAATAAGGTAATCGTGTACACGAAATCACTTTTTACGACATTTTTAGTGGTCGAGAGCTTTTTATTTCGAAAAAACCAAAAAAATCGGTTTTCAATAAAACACGTATTTTAACTTCTCCACTGCTCTATCTTTAATAATATTCATGCTATCAAGTTAATTTTTTTTTAGATTAAAGTAGACACAATAGCGCTTCAAACAACGTACCACTTGAAGCTGATATTTTTTGTTAAATTTTTAAATAGTACGAAACTCAAAATTGTTATTTTTAGTAGCGTAATTTTAGGCAATCGAGAAAAAAGTTTATTATTGAAAATTTATACATACATGCTGCGTACAAATTGTAGTTAATGTTTAAAAAAGTTTTTAAAACAAAAATTTTTAGATTCCTTTTATAGTATTGAGTCAGTAATATTTTTTAACGGCCAAAGTCATATTTTTGCGCGCTTGGCTTAGCGAGCCGGCCGACTACAAAGATCTTACGGTCCGGTGGAAGTGTAGTAGGTAGTTAAAGTTGTATCAACAGGTTTAAACGCAGATCTATGGGCTGCTTAAGTTGTTTAGAAAAGAAAAAATTTTAAATATCCAAAACAGGTGGGTAGATTTTTAAACCCATATAAAAATATCAATCATTGTTATTAATTACCCACCTAATAAGTAGGTTTATTCAACTTTTTTTTATTGGTTGCTGGTAAAGAAAACCACCCACGGGATTCGTTATTTTTTTGATTATACATTCAAAACTTCATTATTTTTTAAACATTTTTAGCAACAAAAAATTACGGACCCTTTGTGTCTTTAAATTAAATTTGAGAAATATAGTACATACATTAAATATAAACTAGGTCTTCGTTAAAGGTCTTTTTTAAACAGGAATATATAATTCTTTTTTTCCATATAAAGAGATGATACGAAGCTATTCTTTGACACGTCTGAATGCTGCTTGAATAAGCAATGTTGCGAGACTTTTTGTAATAATTTGTTATTATTGAAGGTTGTTTTTTATATAAAAAACTAACCAGAACTAACAAACAACAACTTTCAAACTATGATCTAGTTCTGGTTAGTTCCGGTTAGGTTTTCCTCGTTAAATTGTAAATTTTTTATTATAAATGCGCCGTTCTGGTCGGTCATGATTAGTGCTGGTTAGTTAAAGCGGCTTTTTATTTTCCCTAATTATATTTGTAACTGGCTTGATATTCAAATATTTTTGATTTAATGAAAATTATCCTTATGGTAACGGCAAAGTTTTTTATTATAAATTAATAATATTTCCCTTTAGCAACACTGTAAACGTCTTGAAGCGATGCATGAATTTATTACATGTAAATCGTAAATAGTTAAAATAAAATGTCAAATAATGACCAATTTATAGAATTTTTATTGCGCTTTTCTTGGTGAAAACTACATCATCCGCATTTTTTGCCTTAAATAATAATACTTAAAGAATATTTTACATTGCAAATTTAAAAATCGTCCAATTCCTTGGGTGATTTTTTTTACAGACCCAAAAATGTAATATGTAAGTAGTTATTTAGGCGCTTCATTAGTAGCATTTTACGTAAATTTAATCCATTTCTGCCTTAAAATCTTTAATAATGATATTGCAGGAACGAAATTTACACTCCTTACAACATTTTAGTTCTTCTTTCACACAAGTACATGTTGGAAATTCAATTTTGGGTTGACATAAAGCCATTGCACTACGTATTAGGGCAGCAGCTCTTAATAAAGTTTAAATTTTGGACATTTCTTTGGGAAGTAAAAGATCTATCTGAACATCACTACCAATACTCGCAGAAAAGGTAGATATTGTCGAACTATTTTCGTGTAGGTTCGGAAACCGTTTTCCTATTTTTGTGCGATTTTATGTTTCTTTCAGAGATGTAGTGGCTGTAACATAATTTATATTTCTCATCAAACGCAAATAAATCTTTATAGCCACGTAATTTAGATATCATATTAATGTCGTTTCTATTCCTGGCAGCTTTATTACTTTTTTGATAGGTAGCTTTTCTACTACCTAAAAAGATTCAGTACTATGTAAAAAAATAAATACCCTAAACAGGATTTATAAGGATAAAATTGAAATTCGTACTTTGTTTCAGTACAAAATATAAACTAATATAAAGGTACCAACTATACTATGAAGGTACCTAATAATATTTAAATTACTTGTTTAAACAGATATTTTATATAACTTTTCTTCTTTTTATTTTTACTATTGCTGCAAAAAAACACATTTTTCTAATATTAAAACTATCGCATTTAAGTTTAGTGTCACAATAAGGACCGGCGCGGCGCCACTGTCTGATTGCAAATTATGATAATAGTTTTGAGACTCTGTGTAAGTTTTACCACAGTCTTTATGATATTTTATTTTAATTTCGCCATTTAAAATATCATCTTTTTGACAGAATTTTTTTTTGCTAGATTGTCCTGCCTTTTTTCAGCACTTAATAGTAATGATAACAACCCTTGTATTCTAGGTCTCAACCTTTTTTGGCCCGCGGACCAAAATATAGTTATTATTGTTTTTTAATAAGTAATTTTTTTCGCGGATCGAAAATTGTCCGCGGACTAGTAAATTTCTCCGCGGACCACTTGTGCCGTGGTGGTCGCCCGACCAGCGGTTGAGAATTAATAGCTGTTCTAGGTCTTTGTAAAACAGATTTGTATCCATCATACACAATTTTCTTACAAATAATTCGCATCATTGTTTTAAAATTTTAAATACATGCAGCACACTCTAAATTTCGACAACCACCACTACTAATGTACTACTTAACTACGCACGCTATCCGCATGCGGGGCTATTGGGTCCCGATAATACTTTTTTACGTCTGAAAAAAAAATCGCTGTTGCCAAACGATACGCTCTAGGAAAAAAAATTTTTTTTTAAAAACTTTTGTAATTATTTGGCTATATTTTCTTCGCTGCATGTATGAAAATATTTTCAAAAATAAAAAAGTTTATCGATTGGTGAAAATTTCAATACCAAAAATATTTATTTTTAGTTTATATGATTTTTAGAGGTATGAAAGTGCGAATTGTGCCCAAACTGTTTATAAGGTTAAAAGCGCTACAGTGTGGGCTTTAATTTGACACAAAAAATTTCGGTATCTTTGATAGTTTTAAAGTTATGGCGGTGGAAACAAAAAAAATCAATTTTTTTATAAGTTAAAAAAAATCACTTTTTATTAATTTAAAAAGTTCGAGACCACAAAAAAATGTCGTAAAATACGATTTCATGTGCCCGGTGACATACTCAAAGAAACCTAACAGGTTTGATCTGGTTCTACGCCAAAAAAAAAAACGACACGATAGACTTACGGAATCGCTCCACCAACTGAAATATAAAAATTATGGCCAAAAACCCATTTTTAGCACTACTCCACAAATATGACATTTTGACAAATGGTCCATGCATATTATAATCAAAATTTAGAACCAGAAAACAATACATCCTAAAAATTCAAAAAAAAAAAATATTACCGGGACTTTGGCACCGACAAGTCAGACGAATACTGTACTTATCTTGGACAATTAATTCCTTTTCTATGGTGTTTATTATGGTCTTTTTTTTTAAATTTCATACTGTACTCTAAAACCTAATTTTAGATGCAAGGTTTTAATCCAGAAAATGAAGTTTTAAGTATTAAGACCAGTCAAAAAAATTACCAGACTGGTCCGGTAAAACTTTTTTTAGGATTGGTTGGTATAAAATTATTTCTCATAGGGTTCTGCCGATTTTTTTGTTACTAGCTGCCCTGTAGCCCCATTATATTTTTGCAAAGTTTTATCAGGAATCAGATTTCCACCATCTTAGTCCATTACGTCAATTTTACCAAGAATAATTGTACTTTACAACTTACCACTGACAATGCAATTTTTTCTTCATATTTAAATTTTATGTCAGTACTGACAATATTTCTACTAGTAAATAAAAATCTTAAAATCCATTTCCAAAGCAGAAAATTAATTATTTTGTAGATATACGAAACAGGTTAAAAATACGGCAATATTTCAAAACATAAATTTTAACAGTAGAGTTCATATTACACATTATTTGTTTGAAAAACCTTTAGTGATGGTTTCGAAACTCCAGACTCGACTCCTTCGTCGCCCCGTCCGTAAACATCTCACTTATACTGTAAAAGGTAATTTTCCGAACTTATAACGTAAATATTTATAAGATTTTATTCAGTTACATGAAAAAAACTCTCTTTTAGTATCATTGACCTAAAAATTTATTTTATTAGCAACTATCAGCTGCATAAGTGCATGTTTCGGTATTATCTTACTTTTCCGAAGAAGAGTAGTATGCTTTTTTGTGGTTTTATAAATGATTATTTTCCTACAAATGATTAAATACCATGTAAAGTTAAGACTTTTAAATACCTTTGTAAAAAGTAGTAATAAAATGCATTTCCAATAACAAGTACATAACATACTGTGCTAAACTCAATTTTCGTCATCCAGGTATGAACGTTTTCAATACTTAAATCTACTTTTATGGAAAAAAGAACAAAATGAGCCAACATCTTTGCTTTCCACGGAAAAATAAGCTTAAGTAAAAATATATTTTACAAAGATAATTTAACATATTGCTTTAATGTGTTTTAGGCTTTTCTGTTAAAAGACAATAAAAACATAAACTATAATATAAAAAAGACAAAATAAAAATTAAAAAAACATTTTCTAGTTGTTCCTTAATGTTTCATAAATTCGTTTAACAATAACACTCTTTATTGCTTCTCCCCAAATTCCCATGTAATTTTTTTAACCAAAATTTACTCTTTTATTAATTAAATTTTGTTATACACCATAAACCTAATTTAAACACCTTGAAGCAGAAAACCGATAGTATATTGTTTTTTTTTTCTCTAAGTAACTCTAAAAATGACTTGAATAAACTGATATTGTACTTATTATGTTATTATATTTTTCTGATAAAAAGAGTAGCACGTCCTATTTACAAATCTGAAGTTAAAATAACCTTTTATTAAACCGAAGAAAAATAAACATATTAAAACCTGCAATTTTTTTTGTTATATAAACCTAGAAATTTTTATTTATATAAAATTTATATAAAATAAAAAAAGACACATAAATTTGTATTTAATATTTAACTTTTTGCAAAAAATGAATTGTACTTAAAAATAAGAAATTTGACACCCTGACCTTCTTACTAAATAAAAATTTTAGACTTTCAAAAACAAATATTGGTAAATTATTGCCTTATAACACTTTAAAAATTATAATATTTTTAAGGTAATTTTAAATATAAAATTTTAAATCAAAATAAATATAAAAACCTCCTTTAAAATTTTCCTTTCCGGAGGCCCTAGCACTCATAAGAATTATTTTTAAGGTGCTGTTAATTAAAACTTAGGGTCCTATTTTTATATAAATAATACGCCCTAAAAATATTGGGTTATAATATTGTACACCCTGTAGACGTGTACAAATTTTATAACATTATACAAAAAATTTACGTACAATAAAAATATTTTAACATGAACCATAGAAAAAAACTCCTTAAAAATGAAAAATTATTTAATTTCTTGAGAATTTTTAAATTTAAATTTAACAATTTCTACTGTGTAAAATTTGCCAAAGTACAGTGCCTTCATTAATGTTTGTAAACCACGTGACTACGCGATTTTGGTTTGTAAAAGTGGCTCCACTGCTTGGTTTCTTTCCTATTTACAATGTTGCCACGATGGAAAAAGTTCATAAAGTTTTTGCCGACATTTATTTTTTTTCTGTGACAATTTACCAGCTTCTAAACTCCGAACAAAGCAAAAAATGTGTAAATCATTATACCTGATTATAATAACCTCCTAAAATGTTAAAATTCCAAAAAAATCTGAATCAGTGCAGGTTAGTGGTCCAAAGAACACACCTTTTATGAGGAAAAATATTAGTGTTGGCAACACAGCAAGCTCTTTTCGACAGTAGACTTAACTGACACTACTGACAGACCATTGTTGGCGTTAGCGGTATTTGGTTTTTGGATAGTTTTTTTTGGAAAAGTTTTATATTTTTCTAATCAAATTATGTTTGAAAACGAACCTTACGAGCTTAAAACAGTTCTTTTCAGAACTACTTTTCATATTTCGAGTTTTACAGGTAAGTTACATGTGTTTTTGTTATTGAGGTTACGTAAATAAAACAGTTTTGTTTACTTTTAGAAAATGTTTAAAATGTGGACTGTGGAACAAGATGCCTTTCCTGACAATCTTGACAATTTGTTGAGTACAATTTCCTGACATCTTATTGAGTACGAAACTTTTGTCCATCACAGAATGTGCGAATCAATGGCTTTAAAAACAAGAATTGCATTTGTAAGGGCAAGTCCACTGGAAGGCCTACCGTGCTTACAGAACCTGTTCTTGATATACAAGCTCGAATGGAGCATATTCCTAAGAAATCAGTGGAGAAGTTGTCTACTCAGTCCGGTAAAGAAACTATTTTAAATAAAAAATAAAATTAATGTTTACAGTGCCATATTATTTTTAGAAATGTTTGTTAGTTCTTGCCATAAAGCACTAACCAAAAGCTTGGAAATGCATCCATATAAGGTCACAGTATTGCAATTCCTTTTACCAGATTTTAGAAAGAGTGTGCAGTTTTAGCAATGGTTTGATGAGATTCTTAACAATGAATGATGTTTTGGACTGTACTTTCTTCTCTGATGAAGCGTGGTTTCATTTGCCCGGTTAAAATAATTGGAATTTTTTGTACATTGTTTTATCTTAATTTCTTTTAGCATGTAATAATTCTCCTAATTTTTTTTATTATGTAACTTAGGTAGTGTAATTTATTAATAATGTAAAAATAAATCTAAGTCATGTCCATCATTTTAAGTCACGTAGTTTTATTTAAATAATATGAATAAACTGTGTAAACTAAGAGTTAATGTGACTTGACTTTTCCTATTAAGTTTAAATTGACTAAAATCCAAAGGTATAATAAAATATATTAACGAATCTTCGCTATACCCAACATAGTCAAGGGAACATGGCACCAAAATAGGTCTTACGAAGGATTTTTTGTGCAGTAAGATGGATTCAAATGCGGTTTCTTGCATTTGAATTGTATAAACATATAGAAACTTTGTAAAACAAATTTAATTAATGGGAAATAAATAACTGCATTTTTGCATTAGAAAAATGCATTTTCGAAATGCATCTTAAAGTTTGCAACTATAAAAAAATTATAACTAGGTAAATAATCATGCAAATGGGCTCGAATTTGTTACTCGAGGGTTTTCGAGGTCGTTGAACAGTCATATGATATTGACAAGGGCCTGGGGACTACCTGGTGCGCACTAAGGATGGTGTAAACGTCGTCTTCTAAAGTTTTACAACAAATCTTGCTAAGGTCGGTCCAACTGTCGTAAAACTCCACTAGACCACGTTTACACTATCCTTAGCGCGCACCAGGTGCTCCGTAGGCTCTTGCCAATCTCATACTCAGCACATGTCAGCGACCTTGAAAACTCCCGAGTAACAAATTCTCATTTTCATCATTATTTACCTAGATATACATTTTTTATTATTGCAAACCTTAAAATATAATTTAAAAATGATTTTTTTAACGCAGAAATGCAGGTTTTTATTTTCCAATAAATTCAAATCCATCTTACTGCACAAAAAATCCCTCGTTTCCTTGACTAGAATTGTTTATACCTAAATCTAGAAAATTAAATTATTGACAAACAAGAGACTCAAAACTAAATGCATACAAAAATTATCCAAAAAGGCTGTAATAACTTGGTTCAAATTACAATTACTTGAAAAAATGATATATATGATATGATAAATGGTAAATTTTCTAACCTTAAAAAAAATGTTTTTGACATATAAATATGGATTTTAAATTTCCCGGCGCCAATGAATATTTCTAGGGATATTTTATTAAATTTTGTGCAACTTCTGAATAGGCAACCCGCAACATTTTTGGTCACGTAGTTTACAAACATTAATGAAGACCCTGTATGTATTCATTTGTGGCATAATGGAAATACAATAAAACTTTAAATATTAATTATTGTTAAAAAGATTCATTTAATATTTTTTTAATAAAAAAAAATTAAGTAAGTTTTAAAAGGAAAAAAATATCACAATAGTACAAAAATTTATTACGAAAAAACGTACAAAGTTAAGAGTATACAAAAATAACAAAAACGTATTGTTATTCCATCCAAAACCAAAAATACAATACTAAGTAAATAAAATATATATATATTTCATTGCGGAACAGAAAAAATTATATGGGTATTTTTTGTATCATAAGAAGTACGGAACCAACCTAAATTTAACAAGGTTGAATTAAAAAGGTATAAATATTCCGAGGTGGAACTGAAATGATATCAGTTGATCATTAAAGAAAATTAAATCAAGAGCTATGAACTCCTTTGTAAGTATAGATTTCTATTTTATTAAATATATTGAAAAAATGCATTTTATTACAAAAAAAAAAAAACATTTTTGGTTGTAGTATAGTTTTTTAATTATCCTGTTTTAATTTTGTTTAAGGCTGTCATTGCCTTCTTTGCCTGTTTGGCTGCCACCAATGCTGGTTTGTACCACGGCCACTCGGCTAAAATCCTTCAAGGACCAAGTAGCAAAACCACCGTTGAAGGACCAGAAGGCAGCGTAATATCCGCCGTTGCCCCAGGAGGCCAGATCGTACATGAAGAGCATCCAGGAGTTGTAGCCCACACCGCACCTGTAGTAGCCTATGCTGCTCATGCCGCACCTGCTGTAGCTTATTCCACCCATGTTGCCCATGCTGCCCATGTTGTCCCTGTGACCTATGGTGCCCATGCTACCCCCGTCGCTTATGCTGCCCACTCTGTCCACTCTGCCCCATCTACCGTTGTAGCTCACTCTTCTGCCTATGAACATGATAACATTGTGGTAGCTGGACCATCTGGAACCATCTCTACTGGCCATTCAGTTCACTCGGCTCCAGCTTTAGCTTATGGTACTCCAATTGTGGCTCACGGTGCCACCGTTGTATCCCATGCCGCTCCAGTATACGGACATGAAGGACAATATGTTCATGACCACAGTGAAGCTTTATACGATGATGGGTCTTACAAACCCCATCTCTACCATCATTAAAGTGACATTGTTATGAATATAAAGTTTTAGGTGCCCTTGTTAATATAAATATGTTTTTTTAGTGTAAATATAAAGTAACAAAGTTAATTTACAAGCTGTTTTTTGTGTGAGTGATTTATAAATAATTGACATACTTGAAAACTCATAGAACAGAGTTTTAATAGTGTAATTATCCTATCATTTTAAACCATATCTTTATTTTTAAATTTATTTTATACTAAATAAAATCGAAAAAAAAACTAAAATTGATGTCCAAAAAGCCTACCTACCTAACGATCAATTGTACATTTAAAATACTTTAGTTTTTATTTTATAATTAAAACGAGGTACCTATTTCATATATTACTATAAAAAAATGTCCAGAAAACAGGTGTATAAAATTTTATTACAGACTCCTGATGTCAAAATATGTTTTTTTTTAGATAACTTAGTTATATCTAAAATTTCTTTGTTTGGGCGGTAGAGAGGGTTTAAAAATTATAAGAAATATTAATTTAAATTATTTTTTAAATTGCTGGTTGGTTATTTTTTTCTAGAGTATAGTCACGCACTATAAAATGACGTTTAAGGTAAAATGGTCGGCTATAAAATGTATAAACGTGTCGTTATTAGTAAATATTTGTTATGGAAATTTTTACAATTAACGTTAAAACCACTAATATTTAATTTGTTATATATATATATATATATATATATATATATATATATATATATATATATATATATATATATATATATATATATATATATATATATATATATATATATATATTATATTTATATATATATATATATATATATGTATACGTTTAAGTTAAGAAAAAAGAAAAAAAACTTTAAAGATCATTATAAAGTTTATTGTTGTTT